>NW_006497511.1:123000-137874 GCF_000471905.2 Amborella trichopoda | reverse complement strand
TAATTACGGGTTAAGTAACCTACGGGTTCCCGGTTCGTAACGAAGTTAAACCGGTACCCCGTCCTACCAACAGATCGCCGGTTCTTAGTCGATATGTTAGTTGCGATGGCAACCTCAGAAATCGCCCGGGTTCTAGAGTAGAATCGTCGGGTTCTGAACAGTTAACTGCCTCATAGATCGTCGGTTCTCAGTGATATGTTAGCTACACATGGCAACCTTATATGATGAGACCAGTGATTTAAAAATCAGCGAGCTGCAACGGACTTGTCCGAGTCGGCACTGTTACAGATTCCAGTGTTACCGCCTCACAGATTCCCGATTCTCAGCGATATGTTAGCTACACGTGCCAACCTCATATGACGAGACCAGTGATTTAAAAATCAACGAGTCACAACGGACTCGCCTGAGTCGGCATGGGGTTACAGATTCCCGTGTCGATTACTGTGTAAAATTGAAAATCACCCAATCACCGAGTTCTGAATAGTTAACCGTATCGGGTTACAGATTCTTGTGCCGATTATTTCGTAAAATCGAAAATCACTCGAGTTCTATAGTAGAATCGTCGGGTTCGTCCGGTTTTGAACAGTTAATCGCCTCATAGATCGACTGTTCTCAGCAATATGTTAGCTGCGTGGCAACCTCGAAAATCGCTCGGGTTCTAGAGTAGAATCGACCGCCTCACAGATCGCCGGTTCTTAGCGATATGTTAGCTACACGCGGCAACATCAAACCCGTCGCATCGCAGCTACGCGTGGCACCTCCTCTCAAATGTTGGGCTGCCCCCGCGATTTCACACATGTACTTGATTATTTATTACATAGCCATTTATAGAAAAAAATGGGACACTCATCCTTGGATGTTGGATAATTCCTACAAACATTGTGCATGCATTAAATTAAGTCAGAAATTGAATATATATTATTAATATGGAAAGTAAAGTCACACGTCGTGATGTGGCATTGTTGGTTATCACTTTCACTTTCTTTGTGGACATCTCAAGTTCGAATTCTAGCCTGGGTGCTATCTATTTTATTTTTGTTGTAAAAAAAAATAAAAGACAGAAAATAATTTTTGTTGTCAAAAAAAATAAATGGCAGAAAAAAATGTTGTCAAAAAAAAAAAAAGTTTATTCTATTTGAAATCTCTCTCTTTTTACTAACAATCTCTTTCACTAAATTTATTCTAGAAACCTAAAAAATTAATTATTTAAAAAATTAAAGTGTTATTTTGAAAATTGGTACATATTCTAATAATTTTTTACATTGATAACCAAATCTTTTATTTTATTTATTAATTTTTGCATTATATAAATCATGTAATGTACTATTTTTCTTACAGTTGTCAATAATACATTTTAAATTAGCTGATATTATAAAATATTTTGGATTTGTTATTATTTATATAATAAAA
The DNA here is from genome assembly GCF_000471905.2 of Amborella trichopoda. Next base: position 136,464 of record NW_006497511.1, on the reverse strand, counting down.
TAATTATAAAATGTAAACCAACGATTTTAATTTCAGTATATAATATTATAGTTAGTTAGGTTGTAATAATTTTGGATTATAGTTAGTTAGGTTGCAATAATTTGAATTTTTTTAGTGGATTAGGGTTTTCCGCCAATTCAAGATTTTAGTGGCCATGTTTTCATTGATTTAGTTGACTCTTTATTGTAGTCCATGTATGATTATTTACTATATCCATGATAATTCTATGATTTTTCTTTTGTGTGATGTAAATTTAATGGTTAACATAAGTTTATATAGGGAAAGAACATCTCAATATCAATAAATTGATGAAAAAATGAACATTAATAATGTAGTACCTTAACTTCTTATTCGATTAATAAAAGACAACATTTATAACGAATTTTAATAATTTTTTTGGATTTTTTCTAAAACTTAATCCGACCGATTCTTGATTCGGATCGCCAATTCATCGATCCATATGGCTTTTTTGAGTGCTTGATCTGGGGCGCCGATCCGTTTTTTAAACCACTGGATGAGACTATTTTTAATAATGAAAAAGTATATGATGAGACTATTTACCTTTGATACAAAAATGTCACAATTAATCTTGACCATTGCATGTGAAATTGAGTGGCAACATTTATTTCATTGACCAAGCTCAAAGTTAAAAAAAAAAAAAATTCTCGAATTTTGTGACACACCTAACCTATTAGATTTCGTTTCATAGAATCCCTTTAATAATAGGTCAATGTATATCCATGCGTTATTCTTCCAGCCAACCTGACTCCCCTTAATGCATTTAGCATACCTTGACTCCTTGCTGTATACCCGCCATGAGCTTCAAATGGGCGATGTGGGACTAAAGTTTTCTTATTTCTTTTTGTAAAAACTATCAAAGAAGAATCCATGATTTAAAATGCCAAGAGGCATTATATAGTAAAGGGAAAAGTTCTAAACAATCAAATTAGAACCTACTTCAAATCATTTATTAGAATTGGTAGTTTTGATGCTCGAATATCATCTAATTGATCATCTCGACATCACGATCGATGGACATAAGAAAAAAAATGAATTTTAAGTTTTAGAAATGGGGCATCTTGTAACGCATTTTTCGACCGTCAATTTTTAAGATTTCAAGTTTTCATACATCTGATCGATCTACGCTATTTTTGAAGCTTTAAATTTTATAACTAAAGATGAAAATATAATTTAAAGCTATCACAAAACTTTGTGGCATTGAAACTATATTCTTCGACACTATTTAAAGATGGGCTCAAATTTGATTGTTTAGAGCCTCTAAACAAACCGCACCGTTGAGTAAAAGAGGAAAGTATTAAAGCGTATTAAAGAGGAATGGTAGAGATGGTTTAAATGCCAGTTTCTTTGACACCCTCCCACATAAAACAATCTCTCTTTACACATAATGCCTCTCTCTCTCTCTCTCTCTTTGTACACATGAATTGCCTCTCTGTCTCTATATGGCAAAAGCAAAGCACATGGTCAAGTAGTGCTTTTTCCACAAGAAAAAATAAGTATTTTGAGTTTTCTCTGTGATCAAATCAAGAACAACTGCAACTTCTCTCTCTACCTAACTTGCTCGTGTGTAATGTTTCAATCAGTATTTTCACTGTGCATGTTTACTTTTTCACTGTGTTTTTACTTTTTAGTTGTTGGAAAATACCTTCATGTTGGATTCCTTTTATTTATTTGATTATGTTGGGAGTACCTTCATAGGGGATTCTTTTTTACTTTTTTTTATTTTTATTTGTTGACTTTCAGTATTTTTTGGGGTGGGGTTTATTAGCTAGGATGATCACTATTAAATTCAAGATGTCACAAGAATGAGTTCTTTATATATTTTTGATTGATTTAGATGACACGATAAATAATTTCAAAGTCAAATTGGATTTTTATTGGCACATATCTCTTTTCCTATGTGGATGACTAAGATAGGGAAAATGAATTGTTAACTGTGAAATAAATGTAATGGACAACAAATACTTAGTCATAAGATAGGTTATCACACTTTACATTTTACCAAAAAATAATAAAAAATTATAATGCAATACCACTAATTTTTTTTAGAAACTTGAAAACTGGATTTCTAATAAATTTTAGTTATTATTTGAAAGTTGTTTTAGGCTTGATCCGGCAGATCCACCGATTCGGATTAAAGATCCGCCCATCCGAATCGGTTTTAGATGGCCAATCCGGGTCACTGATCCTTGTTTTTAAAAAACATTGGATAAAACAATCATTTTTCAAAAATAATTTTGGAAAAAAAGAATTTAATTTTTTTTCGTTTCTCTCTTGAACCGCAGTAATATCTCTCCCATTCTCAGCCTAGTTGCATCTTTGGAAATCAGGCCACAAGTTACGCCTCCCTTTATCTCTATCTCTATCTAGTTTAGTGCTTTGCCATTTTCGTGTTTGAGTTAATCCACCCCTCTAATGGTTGAGTAAACAAGGTATACCTCTCTCTGACTTCTCCTCATATCTCTGTGTCCACTTCCCTGTTTCTCAATGTCTATCTACTTCTTTTCATCTCTCTCTTCATCACCATGTTCCTCTACATCTCTTTTTTTTTTTTGAAGAACATACACTTTTATTTATTTAGTGCAAAAACGAATTACATCATAATTACATCTCCAAGTAACAAACGTTCCTCCACATCTCTCAACCTCCTCGTATCTTTCTGTTCATCTCACATTTTTTCTACATCTCTCTTTCTCTCTCAAAACACCAAGGGAAGACATAGTTGCTTTGACAATAGTGTAGACCATAGGTACTGGAAGCGCCCACCTAGGGTGGCGCTCTCCGCTTCGGAATCCAACTTCAGCGTTCTAGAGCCGGGATCTCACTCGAAACCCGTTCCCAACTTTTTGGGATCTCACTCCAATTTTTCGGATTCTCGATCATATTCACAACGGAGCTCGCTCCCTCTACTTGATGGATCTCGCTTCCATTCACAACGGAGGTCGCTTCTGTTACTTCAAGGATCTCGCTCTCATTCACAACGGAGCTCGCACTCACTAACGCACGGAATCTCGATCCTAGTCACAACGGAGTGCGCTCCCTCTACTTTACGGATCTTGCTCCCATTGTCTCAGGGAACGCGTTCCGTAACATTGTAGAAGTGGTTTCCGAACAAATTAGATCCCCGCTCCCAAAATTTGAAGATCATGATCCCGATGTTCTCGGAAGTTGATCCTAACAAGACTGTGCCCGATCCTATAATCTCTGGAGCTCGCATGTGAGGAATGTGGATCCCGATCACGAAAGTATAAGGTCCTCAATTCATGAAATCCGGGATCGCAACCCCTAGGAACTTAGACGTTAACTCCATGTCTATTTATTTGTTCATTGTAGTCAGTGCTTCATAACTGCAATGGGCATTTAATTGTGCCTATAGTATTTCCATAAAAAAAAAGCTTAATTTTGTATAGGGCGTGGTTTCTATAAGGTTGCAACTTTAAACAATCCAATTAGGGCGCACCTCAAAATTTTACTATAATATGGAATTTTAGTGTAATTTTTTTCTTAAGATTATCTAAAATCTATTTTCATATTCAATTATAAAATTTTAAAAGTCCAAAAATGGTTAAAATCAAGTAGATCTATAAACCTATGAAAATATTGAGAATAGACGGTCTAGATAATGTGTTGCAAGATGCAAAATTTTTGGGACTCAAAATCTTTTTTATTTCTCATTTTCATACATGTCAATGTCGAGATGATCAATTATAATTTTTTTCGACATTCAAACAATATTTTCCAATAGATTTTTGAGGTGCATATGTAATTCTACATTTCAAGGTTGCAACATTGTATAAACTTTTTCCTTTGTCGTTTTATTCTTGTATTTACTATTAGAAAATGAATCTCGTACTATAAGACCATTTATCTTGAGTACATGGAGCCTAAAATCAACTCTAATCGAAATTCAAACAATTGAGGGTGTTATTAGATTCATCAAATACTTTCCTAAAGATTAATAGTCCAATAGCAGAATTTTGTATAAAAAAAAATTGTGGTACATATGTTAGTGCACCCACCATGATTCCGCGTGTTGACATGTGGCATGTATGTTAGTTATTTTAAATCAATAAGATTCTTCATATTTGAGGTATTATTTACTTTCAAGCCCATAGAGATTGTGATTTAAACTTTTATAATGATTATAGCATATAGCTTGAAGATGTTATACTCCAAAAATATGGGGTCTTATTGTAGGTTTGGTTTTGACAGAGGGAGTAAATGGACAATACGCTCCGTTAGGAGTATGAAACCTTGTGGCTATAAAGAAAGCCATGGGTCTCTAACAAATAGACATAGCTAAACTAATAGGTGAGGTTAATACAAGGCTTTCTCGCTAAATGTTACAAGTTAGGTGCGTCACTAAAATATGTTTGGAGATGTAGCTTTAGTACCAGAAATCTTATGAAGTTTTGAAAATCAATTTCATTCCTAGTTATGAATCTAATTTTTATTTATTTATTATATCTTCACATCTTAAGATCGAGATGATCAATCAAAATGTTCTCTAACATCGGGGCACTTCTCTAGGATTTTTCCTTATGTGCACGTTACTCCAATAGTTCAAGATTGCAACGTTGTTTAATATTTTTCCAAACTAAATTTCCACTTTTCTACTGAACATGAATTACATACCTGTGTTAGACGGTCCTTTTAGCCTTTGTAGTAGGCAATAGAAACTTATCCTCAACTCTATTGAATCCTACCCTAATCAAGATGTACATGAGTTATTTACCATAGATGCACGAATACTGGAAGAATATCACAAATGTACACGGTTTTTTACGAGGAGAAGAACTTGAAAGAAATACAGCCCGTGCAATTTCACTCGTAGAAATTTTGCCGAAATAGAAAATAGCCTTAGACCTGTACAATCTAACAATCTATGCACCAAACCTAACAAAAATGTTGGCGAAATAAATCAAATAACATTTCCACAAAAAATTGAGGTTTTCCTTAGTGAGTCTTTGAACAAGACAAAGCTAAGAAAGACTCATTTATAGAGAGTGAACAAGACAAATCTCAGAAAGACTAAGTGCCAGTTTGGATGTACCCAAAATTGCAATATTCTTAGATGCCAAAATTTTTTTATTAAGATAGAAGTTAAGAATCGTTTGGGTAACCTCATAAAGATTTCTAGTTCATAAAAAAAGATATCACTCTGCCCTCAAAACAACGTGTCAAACAAATTCATGTGAGACTCAAATCTTCTTTGCTTTAGTCGCGATTCTTTTTAATCAATTGGAAAACTAATAGCAGTGGTTCTCAGTCGGAAAACCAAGTTAAAATAACTGAAGAAAATACTCTATTTGTGTGGAAGCAATTGCATGAGTTGTTCTTTGGTGTTCTCAGGACCCAAATCACATTTTCTTTTCATATTCTTATAAACATCCAAATAGTCTACCAACATAATAAAATAAGATGATAATGTTTCTCAATTGAGGAGGAACATTGACATGAGAATGCTAAAAAGCTCACAGTAGACGAGCATTGAGTTGTTCACTAACATCATAATGCTAAAAAGCTCACAGTAGACGAACATTGAGTCTTTCACTAACATGAGAATGCTAAAATGCTGTGCAAAAATTTTTCAAAAAAGAAAATAAAAATAATGTCGAAAAAGTTAAAAATATATTGCATAAAAAAAAAACAAACACAAAAACACAAGCAACTCACAGTGTAAACAAAATGAATTAGTATCTATTACGACCCCCACCCCTGACCCGTGACCCCTATCGTACCAACCAGAAGGCAACAGAGTATGGGACCATGACCAGAGGTAGCGAATGCCACTCAGGTGAGAGTACGCTCGACGCTTTTTGAAAATTGGAATCAAAGCAAACCATGAAAGAAAACAGAACCCAAGCACAAGGGTACAAAGAACTGGACAAAATAAAACTATATATATATATAGGCTCCAAAATTTATTTACAAGTATGTTCAAGGCACTACAAGCCCAACAACAAAAAGACAGGACTTCAAACAAAACAACTATACGGCCACTGCCATCAGATACCTACTATTAGGATAAAGCTTTTCTCGCCATTATCGAATCTTCAACCGCCAGCCACGAGTTACCTAGCCGCCTACTCTAAAAAACTACAAGTTATTGTCTATACAGAGAAAATCAAAGGGAAGAGCTATAAAGCCTAGTAAGCAGATCAAACATCACGTATCCTTGCCTATACAATGCCATTTATAACCATCCTCTAGGATTCATGCAATTGTCAAAACATGAAGTCATGTCACACAATTCTTTAGCAATGGTGGAAGAAATATAAATCAGTTGTCAGAATATCATACATCGCATGAGCTATCAGTCTACCACATCTTTTCATCAAAATAATGGATTAGTAATTCAGGCAAAACACATAATGCATACAGGCAATCTTAGTGTCACCTACTCCTGAACTAGAAGTCCTATCAATCAGGTCAAGCCAATGCTATTACTAGAGACTTCTACTCTGACTTAGTAGGGAAGACAATGACAAATGGATGACCCATTTCATAATGTCTTCACACACACACACACAATCCTCGACGCACTTTGGGGCTTTTGATAGGCTGGGGCCTTGCAAGACACGACTTTCTCTTTATGCCTTTCTGGTGAGAGAGCGTTACATTACCAATGGGTAACCCAATGCGTAATGCCCTTAAAGATTTGAGAGGCGTGACCCACCTAAACATTCATATTCATATCCTAACTCTCTTCCTATCATCGGGAGTCGGGGAAAGATCTTAATTGGTGGCATAACGTTCTTATTACATTACAACATATTACACTACCAACAGAAATATAGCCTCAATATCTCATACTGCACCACAAAGAGATGTCCCATAGCGTAGTGCTCCACATCATATTTTTATCATATCATATCCCACTACCAATAGATGTCCCATTGCATTGTGTTTCACATCACATTTTTATCACATTAGCTCCTATTACCAATAGATGTCCCATTACATAGTGTTTCATGACACATTCTTATCATAGGCATGTCTTATGACATACATATCTCACAAACATTCATTCATGCCCAAGCATGACTCATCACAATTATTCAAGAGTTCACGAGCATTTACTATATCATAAACATGGCTCATTTCAACTATGCATATTCAATAATTCACAACAGGACAGAGTTTTCAGTATGATAACCTCTTAGAAAATTTAGCCTAACTTCCAATCCATAGAGAGTTTTGTCATGGTCCCAAAACCAATTTGAAAATAGATTCATCCACCTTTTATTTAGAAGTGGTTTAGCCTTAATCAAAGACATATTGGTAAGTGAACAACCTTTCATAAAACATATAACAATTATGAAAATTCGCTGTAACTCACAACAGTGGCATATTCATACAAATAGGGGCAAAATTCCTAAACCATCAAGAATTTCAACATGGTTCCAAGACCATTTTTGAAGTAAACATACCCATATTTCATTTAAAAGTGGTTTGAGATTATTTGGACACTATTTGGTCAGTAAACAGTTCAGTATAAAATATACAATAGTTTTAGAAATTCATTGCAATTCACAATAGTGACATATTTATACAAATAGGGGCATAATTCCCAAACCATTAAGAATTTCAACATGGTTCCAAAACAAAATTTGAAGTAAGCATACCTATATTTCATTTAAAAATGGTTTGAGATCATTTGGTCAGTAGATAGTTCAAACTAATACATGTAAAGTTCCTGAAAATGCAGTTTACAGTTTTGACATACTTTGGAAAATAACCCATAACTTCCAAATCGGGATGGACATTGACGTAAGGTCTTTCCATCTTCACATGGGTACTTTCCCACAAATTTTCATAGCCAATAGAAATAATTTCAATGCTCAATTTATCATGCTAATGAGGATCACAATCCTGGAAAAATAGGCATATTCTAAATAAATTTCATAACATGCAGCCACATCCTTATTCCAAAAATCATGTTTATAATCAAAACTATGGGGACATGAATGTTAGATCTACTTCACCCAAAAGTGTTCGAAAATCTCCACACAGGCCAAGTTTCCAAGCTCCCAAAAAATGGCTCAAAGAGGTAGAGATTCTAAGTGTTTGAAAAGGGGGCTTGTGAGTTAGAGAGAGCAAAAGTCCTAGGAGGGGTGAGAAGGACAGTATTTATAAACCAAGAGGAGAAGGCAACTGGCAGGTGGCAAACAAGGGGCTACAAGTGGCATCCATGTGGCGTCCAAATGGCTAATAAGGGCATACAAGTGGCTCACATGCCCCACATGGTGCTCACAGCAGAACTCGCACGGTGGTTGATCCATTGCACGCACGGTGGCTGTTCTCTCTCCTCTTCATGCATGATGCCACTCTCTCTCCTTGTCAAGCATGATGGCTTGCTTTATGACGCACACAGTGGCACTCTTTCCTCGTCGCGCATGGCGACGTCCTCTCTCCTTGTCATGCACGACGATATCCTCTCTCCTCGTCGCACATAGTGATCCTCTTTGACGTGCACCACGACACTCTTTCCTCGTTGCGCACGGCGACATGCTCTCTGACACGCACAACGACACTCTTTCCTCGTCGCGCACGACGGCATGCTCTCTGACAAGGACGGTGGCACTCTTTCCTCGTCGCGCATGGTGACACTCTTTCAGTGTCGTGCACTCTTTCAGTGTCGTGCACGACGTCATGCTCTCTGATGTGCACGACGACACTCTTTCCTCGTTGTGCATGACTTCATGCTCTCTGATGTGCACGACGACACTCTTTCCTCGTCGTGCACGACGACATTCTCTCTAACACGCACAGTGGCTCTCTTTTCTCGTTGCGCACGACGGCATGCTCTCTGATGTTCACGACGGCTTGCTCTCTCTTTTGTCTCTTACTGCCACGCGCTCACACCGTGCCTGGTGGTGCTGCTTTTCTTCTATCTCTTTCCACCATGCACTCCCTAAAGCTGTAAAAGTCTCGATCTTTACATCATCCCCACCCTTAAAGGATTTTGTCCTCAAAATCATATTTCTGCTAATTGAATAAATGGGGTTACTTATCTTGGATTTCATCTTCCCGTTCCCACGTCGATTCTTCATGTGGATAGTATTGCCACAAAACACGAATAAGAGGAATTTCTTTATTGCGCAACATCTGCACTCTTCAATCCAGTATATCAATAGGTTGCTTAATGTAGGTCAAGTCTTCTCTGATCGAAACTGGTTCATATCTCAGAACATGGGACGGGTCAAGCTAGTACTTCCTTAACAGAGATATATGAAAGACATCGTGGATGTTTGCCAACTTTGGTGGCAGGGTAAGTCGATATGCCAAGCTTCCAACTTTTTCCAGAATTTCAAAAGGTCTAATATATTGTGGGCTCAATTTTCCTTCCTTACTGAACCTCATAACGCCCTTAGTTGGCGTCACTTTCAAGAATACCTGATCACCTACCTCAAACTCGAGGTCTCTTCTTCAGTTATCGGCATAACGCTTTTGCCGACTTTGAACTGTCATGGGCTTTTCTCGAATCAAAGAAATCTTTTCTGCGGTTGCTTGAACAAATTTTGGCCCTAAAAACCTCCTTTCACCAACCTCATCCCAACAACGCCTCAACAGATAGATGACCTGTACTTCACTTAAAGTCAGTAACACAAGCCCTTAACCTATCTTCCAAGGTTTGGATGGTTCGTTCTGATTGTCCATCAGTCTAGGGGTAAAAAGCAGTGCTGAAAGTAAGTATTGTCCCCAAGGTTGACTGCAGACTAGCCCAAAATCTTGAGGTAAATTCAGTGTCCCTGTTGAACACAATGCTAACAGGTGTCCCATGCAACCTCACTATCTCTTTGATGTATAACTGGGCCAGTTTATCCAAAGTACAGGTTACATGAACTAGTAAGAAATGGGCAGCTTTGGTCAGTCGGTCCACAATGACCCAAATACTATCGTGTTCAGTACTGGTTCTAAGTAAACCACAGACAAAATCCATAGTGATATGTTCCCATTTTCATCCTGGCACGGGCAAGGGCTGCAACAATTCGGCGGGCTTCTGATGCTAAACTTTCACCTGCTAGCATGTCAAGCACTTACAAACAGACAATGCTCGTTCCCTTTTATTTCATTTCACCAGAAAGTTTTCTTCAGGTCCTGATACATCTTAGTACTCTCGAGGTGTATTGCATAATGGGAGCAGTGGGCTTCTTCTAAAATAGCTTTCTTCACATCCTCATCATTCAGAATACAGACCAGATCCTTGAATCTTAACAAATCATCTCCACTTATAGATAAATCGTCTTTCCTTCCCAGTTTTATTTCTTCTAGAATTTTCATGACATGTGCATCTTTCTTTTGTGCCATCCGGATCTGTTGAAAGAGTTGGGGCTCCACCCTTGTCCTAGCGGTCATACTTACCCCGTTATCAATGGGCAAAGCGAGGTGCCATTCCATGGCATCTTCGAACAATCTCATCTCTTGAACCATTAAATATGCCAGTGACGGATACTACGAGCTTTCTACTTAAGGCATCTGCTACCACATCAGACTTGCCCGGGTGGCAATTGATGGTACAATCATAATCATTCAATAGATCTATCCATCTCCTTTGCCTCATGTTCAACTACTGTTGGGAAAACAGGTACTTGAGGCTCTTATGGTCCCTAAATACCTTAAATTGGGCACCATAGAGGTAGTGTCTCTAGATTTTTAAGGCGAATACTACAGTCACAAGCTCCAAGTCATGAGTTGGCTAATTTTCTTCATACGACTTTAACTGTCTGGAGGCATAAGTAATGACCTTCCCGCGCTGCATAAGCACACATCTAAGCCCTTTATGTGAGGCAGCAGTGTAAACCACAAAGTCCTCATTTCCTTCGGTTAAGGTCTGTATCAGAGCCGTAGTCAGTCTTTTCTTTAGTTCTTGAAAACTTTTCTCAAAATCGTCTGACCACACAAATTTTACTTTCTTAGGGGTCAAATGAGTTAGGGGAAGTGCTATTTTTGAAAATCCTTCTACAAAGTGTTTATAGTAGCTTGCTAAACCCAAAAAACTGCGGATCTCTATCACGCTTGTTGGTTTTCCCCACTTAAGTACGGCTTTAATCTTACAAGGGTCAACTACGACCCCATCCTTAGAAACAACGTGCCCAAGGAAGGCCACGCTAGGAAGCCAAAACTCACTCTTGCTCAACTTAACATACAACTTTTCTGACTTCAGAGTTTGGAGGATTACTCTTAGATGCTGCTTATGCTCCTCTAGGTTCTTCGAATACACTAAACTATCATCTATGAAGACCGCAACAAAAGTATCCAGAAAGGGTCTAAAATTTCTATTCATCAGGTTCATGAAAACGACTGTGGCATTGGTCAACTCAAACAACATTACCAAAAACTCATAGTGGCCATATCGAGTTCGGAATGCAGTCTTGGGAACATCTCCCTCCTTGACCCGCAGTTGGTGATAGCCTGACCGGAGATCAATCTTAGAGAATACTTGGGCCCCTCGAAGCTAGTCAAAGAGGTCGTCAATCCTAGGTAGGGGGTATTTGTTCTTTACGGTGACTTGATTCAACTACCTATAGTCTATACAAAGTCTCATGGACCTATCTTTCTTCTTCACAAACAGAATTGGTGCACCCCAAGGTGATATACTAGGTCGGATGAACCCCTTCTCCAACACCTCCTGCATTTGCGCTTTCAACTCATTCAATTCTGCTGGGGCCATCCTATAAGGGGCTTTGGAGACTGAAGTAGTACTAGGGACCAAATCTATTTCAAACTCTATCTCCTTGGCTGGAGGCAAAGAGGTCAACTCCTCAGGAAAACCTTCTGGGTATTCTCTTACCACTGGTATCTCCTCTAACTTGGACTGGATGTCCCGATTATCTACCACATAGGCTAAGTATCCAACACATCTCTTAGCCAGAAGACGGGAAGCCCAGAGGGAAAATATAAGGTGTAAAGGGGGAACATCCTTAATATCAACAAAGTGTAACTCAGGTTGGTTTGGACGTCTAAAGATCACCGTTTTATCATAACTATTGCCTGTAGCATGATGTATGGATAATCAATCCATGCCCAAGATAATATCAAAATCCTGAATATTAAAAAATATCAAGTCTATAGGCAGGACACACCCTTCAAGCAAAAGCCCACATTATTTATATACCATATCAGTTTCTATAGAATCCCCCATAGGTGTGCATACTATCAATGTCCAGTCAAGAAGTGAAAATCTAGCATTTACATGGCATGCAAAGTGAGGTGCAATAAAAGAATGAGAAGATCCAAGGTCAATCAAGATTTGAGCTTCTATACCACAAACAGAGAATATACCTCGGATTACAGAGGTAGACGCCTTGGCTTCCTGCTCCGTTAGCGTAAATACCCGACCTTGAGTACTTGGTCGGTTCTCTGGCCCCTTTACAGGACAGTACTTGATCAGGTGGCTGGGCTTGCCACATCGAAAACATGATCCCACCTTCTTATAACATTCGGTTGCAGAGTGGTTACTCATCCCACAGTATGAGCAGGCTGGGCACCGGTAATCCCTTACATCACCCGAGAAGGTCTTTTGGATTTTTGTATTGCCTTGATTGTTCCTTCCCCTAAAACATTTCCTAGGAGGGGGTTGAACCTTCCTCCCAAAGTTCCCAGACGGCATGGGCCCCACTTTTCCTTCTTTCCTCAACTAGGATTCCTCGCAATCCCTCTCGATCTTCATAGCGAGGTCCACTAATGGGGAGAAGGTCTTGAGGTTGGCTGATAATACTCTCCCTCTTATATCTTGCTTGAGGCCCCTCTCGAACTTGTTCGTCTTATGCGCCTCAATATTGATGATGTGTGGTGTGTAACGGGAGAGCTCTGCAAATTTTATTGCATACTATTCCACTGATAGTTTCCCTTGTTGCAGCTCAATAAATTCTACTTCTTTTCTCTCTCGGATTGAATCAAGGAAGTATTTCTCATTAAAAGCCTTTAGAAAGTTTTCCCAAGTCACCATGGTCCCTGACTTCTCCTAAGATTGCTTCACTGAACCCCACCAGTGCTCAACATCCCCTTTCAACATGAAAGTCCATAGTCTAACCTTTTTCTCATCAGAACAATGCAATACATCAAATATCTTCTCCACTTATCTCCTCCATCAGTCAGCTTTTTCCACTCCCCGAGGCCCCAAGAACGCCGGAGGTGCTAGCCTCCTAAATTTCTCAATTAGACCACTATCTGCCTAGTCTGGGGCAAGGGTAGCCGGCGTCGGCATATAATCTTTCATCATCTGAGTCATGACCCCTAATGTCTTGAAGAATTCTTTGAGGGAATCGGTGTTCTAACCCATCCAAAAAACCATTTTAAATACACTTCTAAGATTCTCTAGGCTAAGAATTCTATCATGGATGCTCTAATACCATAACTGTCATGACCCTGTCCTCAGATCCCTACCATACAAACCGCAGGGCAACAGAGTGTGGGACCGCGACTAGAGGTAGCGAATGC
>NW_006497511.1:43459-113080 GCF_000471905.2 Amborella trichopoda | reverse complement strand
TTATTTTGTACTTACTACTATGCAAGACATGCTTTAGAGAGGGAATATAATATTTTAATAATAGAGAAAAAAGATCATTGAGATTTGAATGCTATAGTTGCGATGATGACTATATTATTTCTTTAGAAAATTTTGACGACATTCACATACTACCGAAATAATTATAGGGAGAAGGATAAATTTAACCCATGTAGATATCACAATCACATATTAGAAAATAAAGTAGATCTAGTTAATATTTTATCCCAAAAAAGAAAAAAAAAAAAAAGAAGCTACAAAAAAACACATTACTATAAATAAAATTAACATTGTATACCCTAGTCAAAATATCGGTAATGTATTTATATAATTAATACATAATACAACCATTGCATGAAATCATTCCCCTTTCCAAATTTCTCTTAGACGTAGCCAAATTTCCATATTGGATCGAGATGCTACCCAAAACAATAACAATCTATTTGCAAAGAGGTAATGTATTACACCAGTACTGTAATATGCCAATAATATATTTCCCAGACAATATATGTTTCCAGGTAGCCAAATAACCCCTAAAGGAAAAATGATTCATACGAGTTGTACTGCAAAACTACATTTGTGGTCCAAAAAGTGTAAATCATCCATCTTAAAGATGGATGCAAGTAGGTGTTCTATCTAAAAACAATGAAAACTAACGGGCCAAATGTGTTCTTACTAAAATTATTAAATGTAGTATTTAAAATTTAATTATTTTTTCATATTCATGGTCTCCATGATAGAGATTACTTGTCCTCAAAAATCTAGTAAAAAAATCATCTAAAAAATAGCTATATTAATAGGCCTGCATTTCTACATATATGGGATTGGTTGCATAGAAACTGGGTCCTTCGATAAATGCAAAAGATTAAAACTTATCAGTACAATATTTTAATGAATAAATTGAAAATTTCAAAAAGAGATTGATTACATATCCAAAACATAATACACGCTGGCATTAAATGCGACTAAGACCAAATATCCCAAAATACATGTTAAGAAATGTTGTTGAAGAACCGCAAGACCATGTTATATAAAAATGTATTAAGTGAAACCTTTTTTTATTAATTTTATATTTCACTTCATATCTAAGTAAGAAACAAAAAATTATTATTATTTTTATAAATCGACAAAAAAAAAAAAGGTTTTCCTTTGTAAATTTTAATGAACATTGGTGCTCCTTCAGGCGCACAAACTTGTTTTTCCTCAACACATGAGGAATACAAAAGCATGCATATCCAAATTTCCAAAAATATCTTTCCCCAAAAATACGAAAGGCCAGCATTAAATGATTTTAAAGTCCATATTTCTAAAAAATATCATTAAAAAATTAATACATGCTGCCAGCTTTAAATGTTCATGACTCCCTATTTCCCAAAATAATGAGTGCAATCTCTCAAAACACACATGCACCTTTAAATGCTCATAAGTATAATAAAAAACGTGGAATCGCAAGACCATATAATATAACAAAGTCTTCAATTGAATACTTATTATTAATTTTTTTTTCACTTCAAAAATATCTAAAGAACAACGTATTTTTATATTTTACAATTTAAAAAAAAATATATAGGTTTTCCCTTGTACATGCTAAAGAAAATTGTAGTCTTTCGGAGATCACAAAATTATTTTTATCACTGTACAAAACATAATTTAGAGATGAAATATAATATTTTAGTAATAGAGATACATTACTATGTATACAATACTTATGAGTGAATAGGATAGCATGACAATAATATATAAATAAAAATTTACAATAATATTAACTATTATTCATTAAATGCGATGACCTGTATTATATTTACATTATATGCATGAAAGATGCAATGACTTGCAGTATAATTATATTAGATGCATGAAATGGACAACATGACAAATTTATTTATTTTTGAACAGTTATTGTTTTGAATGCATGATAATATTATATAAAGGTTATTCGTGATAATGATTATAAATCTTTAGTGCGTAAAAATTTATTATGTTTCAAATTTTCAAGTAAAACAAATTATCCTTGGGTCTTCACAGTTATTTCTATGCATTAACTATCTAACTTATGGCCCTGCATAGTGGCATCCCGGTTTCATAAGCATGATCTAATACGATGCATTCATTTTCTTTTCACTCAAGCCAATTGTGCCTGAAAATAAAAATAAAAATATCCTTAAATACATAATAGGTGGCACCTGACAAAATGCAAATTAAAAAATGACAATATTTGGAAGCTACCAAGATCTCTAATTTTCAATTGTGGAAAAATTTAGAGAGAGAATGAGATAGTGGAGACATATATAGAGATAGAGTGACAGATGGGCAGCGACCACATGGCATCGAAGAGTTGGCATGACTCCCACTTTATTATATATCATACATTACCTATAGGTGTGTAGTGATTGCAATGTGACATTTGGTCTTAAAAAATCTATACTCTTCTTATCAAAAAATTGTGCATTAAATGCCGGGTGAATGAAATATTCATTGAAATGCTAACACATTATTACATTTTATGAGTTGTAAGGTTTTTTGTAACATGCCTAAATTGGCATCGTTTTATATTTGTACTGGAACAACAATTTGAATTTCAAAATGAATTTCCACGTGGTGCTGACAAGATGCAAGTACATATGTAATGTGACGTTTGGTTATAAAAGATCTATACTCTCCTCATCAAAAAAATTGATTGTGCTTTAAATGCCAGGTGAATTAAGTATTCATCGAAATGATAACACTTGATTACAATTTATTGCTTATAAAAAAATTTGTAACATGCCTAAAATGGCCACGCAGGTTATATGTAAATTGGCAGCGTTTTATATTTGCCCACCCAAAGGCATTGTAAGCCATTATGCTGGAACATCAATTTGAATGTCAAATGTAATCTACGCAGCGCTGACATGATACAAGTACTTATGGTCTTAAAAAAATCTATACTCTCCTTATCAAAAATTTTTGCATTAAGTACCGGGTGAATTAAATATTCATCGAAATGATAACACTTGATTACATTTTATGGGTTGTAAAATTTTTTGTAACATGCCTAAATTGGCATTGTTTTATATTTACCCACCCAAAGGCATTGTAAGCCATTGTGCTAGAACAACACTTTGAATTTCAAAATGTATTCCATGTGGCGTTGACAGGATGCAAGTACCAATTTCATGTGCCAGCACCGGCTTTCCAGCACTCTACTCCTCCAGCCCAAATCTCTTCTCAAACTTGCATGTATTATCCCTTGACTCAAGCCCCTATGTCTGCACCACCTCTCTATCTGGAACTAGCCATCTTGCAGGTCCATCCTACCCTTAGTCCGATGCAGCCCATATCATCTGCATCTCCTGCACCACAAATTATGCCATAAATTATGAGAAACCAACATACCTTTGAGGTTAAAACCCCCGAGTCAGTTGAGCTCGCCTAGTTGAAAGGTGAATTAACCATATTTAAAGAGACCCTAGTTAAGATCGGAGTTCCAAATATACTTACTCCAAGATCTTCTGTCAATAATGTTCTTGGGGGTCTCTTCCTCTGGGTTTCAAATTCCCTCAGTTTGAAAAGAAGTTCAACAGGACATGTGATCCTGAAAATCACATCTTTGCTTACCTATTGACTGTCCCTGAACTTGAAGAGAAACCTCACTGTCTCATGGTCATGTTTCAATACACTCTCTCCAGATAAGCTTTAACAGGATTCCAAGAGGTGGTATCAAAATACCTGAATCAAACTCCCCATGAGTTGTTTCAACATTTTATTGAGCAATATCATGGGACTAGAGTGAATAATATCATGGGACCAGAGAGAGATCAATGACCCTTGGCGAATTGGTCTCCACTAACATAATCCGGGAGAGTTGTTTACAGATTTTGTCCAACGATTTAGAGAGGCTGCATCAAAAGTCATTTATTGCATGCTTTCTGAAGCCTCTAATATCTGTATGACCATAGAGAATTTTCCCCCGGTGTATAAACTCTACCTCAATAAAAGCATTCGACCCTTTCTCTTTTGACTCAATGCTAGAAATGGTTTCATATTATGAGAAAGCAAAGGAAAGGACCCGATATCATTCACCAACTACATTGGGGTAAGAGCCTTATGAAACCATACTGGGGCAAGAGCCAAATGAAGTCATGAAGGAACAGGAGCCTGACTACAATGATGATTCATCTAAATGTAACTCTGAAGAGATGACAATTGAAGAATTTGATGGTGATCCCAAGTCAGAACCATCACCATAATAATTTAAAGACATAGATAAGGCTTACTCAAAGCAAAGCCGGGTAATATCATATGATAGGACTGATGAAGATGAAGAAGTCTTAGTTGGTATCAACTTGATAAAGATTGATGAGTCGAAATCCTTGCTCAAGTCTGAAAATCATCCAATAAGGCCTTGGGGCACAAGAAGAAATTGCCTTGAAAATGAAGACCGTAGCAACTTGATAAAGATCGACAAGTCGAAATCCATGCTCAAGCTTGAAAATCATCTAATATGGCATTGGGGTACAGGAAGAAACTACCTTAAAAATGAAGACCGAAATGGTAGAGTGATATATTTTACCAAGGAATTTCTAAAACCAAATGATGAAAATTATCCTAGCTCTGGGTTTATTCCATGCGGAGCTCTTATAGAATTAGAGAAGTCTAACCCATAAAAGGAAGAAACAATTCTAGGAGTCCCAGTAAAAGTTGAGAATATGAAGCCACAAAGGTACCAAATTATCCACCCTATGAAAAAATTACCAAATGAGCTTCTAGATGAGCATGGGATCACTAAAAACCCTGTGACTAGGGAATTTCATAAAGAAAATGCCTAGGATTGCCTTAGCTCAGGGTCCATGATTCAAGAGAGAATGAAAGAGCAAACTTCTGCATAAGAAGTTATAATTGAAAATACAAGAAATATAAGGAAAATAAGGAAAATACAAGAAATATCTCTATTCCGGTTGAAGAAACGAGCCCACAAAGAGTTCAGAACAGCCCTGTGATACATGTAACCACAAAAAAAAATGATTCAATTAGTCCCATCTTTCAAATAAGTGCAGTGGTGACCCACAAGAGGACGCTCAAGTCATCCATGAGCTCAACCGAGATCTCGAAGCTATAGATTATCAAGGCTACATTAGTGAGGAATGCCTTAATCTCAAAAGTAAAATTCAAGAAGAAACAAGCTTAGAGGATTCAATTGAGTTGTCCCTTAATCTGAACGCAAAAGAAGATCTATCCCTTCAAGAATAGATTAAAGAAATTGAACCTCTAGAAATCCTAAGCCCACCTGAACGACATTCACCTGACTTCTTGACAAATCCACCTATTTGGGATGAAGAGATGAGCCTAAAGTAGTTAATTACACCAGTTACTATGATTGATCTAGCAATCAATACTAAAAAAGCAAATGATCCAAATTTGATCACTGCTGAAGATCCAGCACCTTGGCAAGAGTTAAAAAAAATCAAACCCCTAAAAATTCTAAGGAGACCACCTTGTTCACTTTCACAGGATTTTCTGAATAACCTGCCTATATGGTATGAAGAACTAGACATTAAAGATCAAATCATACTATTCCCTGAAGAGAAAGGATCCAAATAAAAGGATAAGGACAGGGGGCTGACTCCACTACTTGGTGCACCCCACATTCAAGAAATAAAAGAAGATCTAACAGGGGCAGTCCTATCCACCAGTTTGATAGGGATCGCCCCTTTTGATGAAAATACTTGAAGGCGGTCCCATCCAAGATAATGATTGTCTCATCAAATGGAGAAGAACCTACACGGGCAACTCCGCCAAACCATTTGATAGGAGCACCCTTACTTGATATTGAAAATAAAGCACGGGCAACAGGTGAGGCCCACGCCTTATCTGATGGCTTCCAACATGCCTCGAGATGATATACTCCTCAAGAGCAACATGAAGTTGCAACTGAAAAAGATTACAAAAGAGGTGTGGGGGGATCACTTTCAAATAAGCCAAGTGGGGCATCCATGCTCTGCTTAGGCATTTTACTTCGTGGCATTGACAACTTAAGGAGTTGAAAAATAGAAAAACAAAAAGAAAAAAAGGAAAAAGATGTGCTCAGTGGTTAGGTGCCTCGATTTAACCCTCCGGGTAGGGTCGACCTGGTGGCGTGGTTCCCGATTCAAGATGGACTCGGGGACTTGAGATCGCTCTCTCGGGAAACGTGAAAAGAAGGCACGGGCAGGAATACCAACCGATGAGAGAGGAATTAGGGTCGCAAAGCGGGACTCACATTGCGTGGGTCCATGACGCGCTTGGGCTGACTAGCGTGGGCGACCTCTTAGATCACAAAGAATGCCCCCTGGCCTGTGGCTGGCTTGGAATCATCTTCCTTAACCTGCTTTCTTCTTACCTGCAAAACACACACACATTAGAGTAGAGACAAGTGGGTCTGAGGACCCTACCTTGTCACAGGGTGAACACACACGTGTGTGTGTGTACTCGAAGAGAAATGAAAGGAAAAAGGGTCCATGTCAATTCGACAGCCTTATGGCGTCTCTTTGGTGAAGGACTTTTAGTAAGATCCTATGGTGAGGATAGAAAGAAAAGAGGTGAGATGGAGGAAATGACAAAGAAAAGGAGGAAGTTCAAGGCTAGTATGTATTTCAACCAGTTCTTCAGAGAAATATGGGAAAGAGGTTGGTTTGGATTTCACCCAACTCCTCAGAGGCAGAGAATAGAGATTTTCGTGAGGAGAGGGAGAAGACAA
This sequence comes from Amborella trichopoda, assembly GCF_000471905.2. Next base: position 106,347 of record NW_006497511.1, on the reverse strand, counting down.
ATGAATGACAGAAGAAGTGAAGGTCAGCTTGGCTCTCGTTGAACCTTTGAAGAATGGAGTCGTTTGACCTAACGGTTAGGCGTACGTAGTGACAAGACTAGCACAACAATTGGTCTGGCGTGGTAGCTAGACGGGCACGGTGACTAGACCGGCATAATGACTAAACCACTCAATGACCAGATGAATGCAACAACTAATCTATCATAGTGGCTGGTCTTATACGGTAGCTAGACGCGCACGGTAACAAGTCCAGCACAACGGCTAAACTACTCGATAACAAGACTGGCGCGACAGCTATCTTAGCACGGTGACTAGCTTGGCGCGGCAGTTAGACGGGCACGGCAACTAGTCCGGCACAACGACTAAACTGCTCGACATCAGGGCTAGCACAAACAGTGCAAGGCTCAACCAACCCTCTGGTCAAACAAGCAAAAGGAGAAAAGGGAGAGATGAAATCGTGCCCAACAGTGTATGCTGCTGTGCCCGGTAGAAAGTGGGAAGGAAGAAGAATCACGCTTGACAGTGTTCGATGTCGTGCGCAACAATCAGAGAAAAAGAGGGGAGAATCATGCACGGCATTTGCTCTGCCATGCGCAATAGACAGAGGAGAAGAAAAAGATTGTCTCGCTCGGTATTTACACTGCTGTGCACAGTAGAAAAGGAGAGAAGGAGATCGTCATACTCGGTAGTATGCACTGCCGCGTGCGACAGACTAAGGAAAAGAAGAAGATCACACACGGCATTTGCACTGCTGTGCGCGATGGACAGAGTGTGAAGAGATCGCCACACTTGGTAGTATGTAATGTCGCACGCAACTGTTTGAGAAAAAGAGGAAGATTAAGCTTGGCATTTACACTGCGGTGCGCGATGGACAGGGAGGGAAGAGAACTTCACACTCGGCAGTATGCACTGCCGCGTGCAACTGTCTGAGAAAGGCGAGAACATGAGGTGAGATAGAAACAGAGAGAGAAAAGAGAAGAGAAAGGAAAGGAAAGGAGATGGAGAGAAAACGAAAGAGAGAAAGAAGAAAAAGGAAGAAGAGAGAGAAAGAAAAGGAAAGAAGAAAGAGAGAAAAGGAAAGAAGAGCGAGAAAGAATAAAGAGAAAGAAGAGAAAAGAGAGAGAAGAGAGAGAAAGAAGAGAGAGAAATAAGCGAGAAATAAGAGAGAGAAGGGAAAGAGAAAATTTACCTTATGCTCAAGGGTACCACCAAAAGTCTTCTCTCTCCTCTCACTCTCTAAGACATGACCAAAATCTCAAGTAAACAATATAATTTTATTAATGAAACTTGAGTCCTCTTACATGTGGTCCGTGCTTGTTTATATAGACGTGGGGCCCAAAGGTGGGTGTACAATCAAAAGTTGACCTAATTGTAAAAAATTAGGCATTAAAATAATTAAAGAAAATCTAAGAAAATGGGGCAAAATGATGATTTTTCCCCTGCACCAGCAATCAATGAAATTTCAATTAAGCCCTTGCTATGCTCAAGAACGATCTTCCCGGGTTGGTTCAGAGTCTTTTCGGTCTCCATTCAGCTGAATGATGATTCTTTTCTTGATTGACTCAGGAAGTTGGTCATTTTGATACCATTTTTGAGCCACGGCTCAGGTCTTTGGGCCACGATCACGAAGTGCAAAAATCACGAGGAGCGTGCGATCTTTGTTTAAAGACTACATACATTTCTTGACATTCTTCGACAATTTATTCACTAAATATCGACGTGCAGGTCGTCATGAGCGTTTGGCGACGAACGTGGCTTGATTTGGTGTCCGAATGACCATTTTCCATTTTTGAACTTTTAGTCGGAATTTGGTTTCCGATGACCAAAAAGTGCTACAACTTCGTACTCGTTGCATGTAAAATTTGACCGTCCATCACATGCAAGGTTTGGCTCTGATGATGCCTTGAACCTTGTGCTCGTAATGGGTCTGATTTTGGTTTGATCCCAAGTGCGAGCGTCATGATGTGACCTCTCAATCAAGGTGTGCTCCTGCTGAAAAACCTGCAACCTTGCTTTGAATCACAATCTTCTCTAGTGTTTTTTTCTAGGCTCGAGCTATAACCTGGGTCGTGCCACATATCAAAATGCTCGGGTCGATGAGACGAACACGCCTGTAAAATTTGAGCTTAATCCAGCTTGAGATGAGAGAGATATAATTTTTAGAAGTTGAACTCAAAACCCATGAACATAGTTTCCATTAATGGAAACTGGTTCACTGAGGGTACATGGTTGTAGCATGTAACCTACCCATTTCGGGTAATTTGACCATAACTTGGTCAAGAAACATCTGATGAAGCTGAAACCTGATCCTTAAGTGTTTTCGGAGTTTTGGTTCTAATGACGGTGGTCCCATGATCATTTGATGCTCCGGTGATATATCTGTAGTTATGAGGTCCATTTCAGAGCGAAAGAGGTTGATTTTTCCAAAATTGTTTCTGCGTCTACATTGCCTTAAACTTATTGGATTGTGACGAAACTTGGCAGGTGATGATCCTTCTTAGGCCATTATTGATCCTTCTTAGGCCATTATTGATCCTTCTTGGGCCATTCTGAGACTGATGGAAATTTCACTTATGGATTTGGGCTTCTCCTGGCTTCTCTTTATTCTGCATCGAGGATACAAGGTGATGAAGCAAATGTTGTGCTTCGAGAGAAACGAGAAGGACAAGATTTGGAAAATTACCCTTGGGCTTTATTATTATTATTTTCTCTTGGCTACAGAATCACACGAACGTCGAAGGAAAATTCATGTAAAGCTGTAACCAAGATGCTCAGACATCTGGATACATTTGTTGCAGATCCATTTGTGGAGACTTCGTGGGAGAAGGGACATTAAGGGATGATTTTAAAGTCTAAACCCCATTGGATGTTTTTGCAGCATTGTTGGCAGCCACACCAAGTTTTGCAGGATGCCTGGTATGACAGTTTCTTGCCTATGATAGATGATTTTAAATTCTACACTCTATTGGATGTTTTGGTGGTGGTAGAATCGATGTGGGATGATCTTGAAATCTACACGTCGTTGGATGTCTTGGTGGTGTTGTTGGCAGCCATACCAGGTTCGCAGTTTGCCTGACATGGCAGTTTCTTGCTTGTGTGGGATGATTTTAAATTCTACACCCTGTTGGAAATTTTGGCGGCGTTGTTTGCTGCTACGCCGGGTTTGCTTTGACAAGCAGGGTACATCTGAGGTCCCATCCTACCGAGTCTAGTCGAGGGCTTTTTATTGGCCTGCCTGAATGTCTGGCCCAATCAGGGAGGGGTTTTGTCGAGGCAGCCTTAAAACGGCTCTACCTTGGGTGCTGTAGGCAGGTGTTGAATTGGTTTTTCATTTTCATGCTTGTTGTCGATATTGAGGGAAGATTTTAATGTCTACACCCGTTGGATGTTTTGGTGGCATTGTTGGCAGCCACACTAGGTTTTGCAGGATGCCTTGTACGGAAATTTTTTGCTTGTGAGGGATGATTTTAAAGTCTACACTCTGTTGGATTTTTTGGTGACGGTAGAACTGGTGAGGGATGATTTCAAAGTCTGCACCCTGTTGGACGTCTTGGCGGCGTTGTTGGCGGCGATACCAGGTTTGCAGCGTGCCTGGCATGATAGTATCTTGCATGTGAGGGATGATTTTAAAGTCTACATCCTGTTGGACGTTTTGACGGTAGTAGAACCGATGAGAGATGACTTTAAAGTCTACACCCTGTTGGACGTCTTGGCGGCATTGTTGGCAGCCATACCAGGTTTGCAGGGTGCCTATCATGACAGTTTCTCGCTTGTGAGGGATGATTTTAAAGTCTGCACTCTGTTGGACATTTTGACGGCATTGTTGGCAGCGATATCATGTTTGCTTTAACAAGCAGAGTACCTCTGAGGTCCCATCCTGCTGAGTCCAGTCGGGGGCTTTTTGTTGGCCTGTATCGAATGTATAGTCTGGTCAGGGAGGGGTTTTGGCGAGGCGACCTTGAAAGGGCTCTACCCTGGTTGTTGTGGGCAGGTGTTGACATGATTTGATAATTTCTTCCCTGTTGTGGATATTGAGGGAAGATTTTAATGTCTACACCTGTTGGACATTTTGGTAGCGTTGTTGGCAGCCATACCAGGTTTTGCAGGATGCTTAGCATGATAGTTTCTTGCCTCATGAATGATCTTATTTTTGGGTCCTGATAACAGGGCATTCTGCTACCGAGGATGTTTTCTTGAATTGCTGGCTGAAGCCGCCTGTGAAGACAAATGCTGCATCAACCTACTTTATTGGTTCGAGTGCCCTTTGCGGGTTTTTACTTAGACTGGGGAAGCGGTGCCATAAAGACAATTTTCACCAACCTCCTTTTTATTAGGCTCTTTTGCCCATGACCTGATGGCCATATTTGCCTTTTTTTTCATTTTTACCCTTGATGCCTGTTTTGGGTTTCCACTCTGCCTGGTTTTTCTTTACGAAACGCTTTTACTCATGGTTTCGTGACCATGTTCGTCGGTCATTTTTACTCATGGCATTCCCTTTTTAGGTTTACACCATGCCTCTTTTTTTGTGGGGGCGTATTTAAGGTCATGCCTTCAAGACCTGGGCGAAGTAGTTTAACGTCATGCGGTCAGGACGTGTGCTACAATTTAAAGTCATGCAACTGGACCATGATGGTGGTGGATGACGGTCTGTGGAGGCCATGGAATGAGTATGCTTGTTGGATTGACTCATTTGGTGGAGATGGCACGAGATTGTCTATGGATGATGGATTGTGTTTGAATGGAAGGTGGATAATGGTTGACCCACTAACTGACGGCGAGTAGGGATGATGGAATGACTCGTCGTTTGGTGAGTATTGGTAAGACTTACTGAGGACGAAATGAAGATGGAGTTTAAATCAATGCGCGGAGAGGCCGACATGAAAAGGGCGTGTGGGCAATGGAGGGGGCACACGTGTGTGGAGTCGTATTTAAGGTCACGCCACCGGGACTTGGGCAAAGCAGGTTAACGTCATGCGGTTAGGACAAGTGCTATAGTTTAAGGTCAAGCAACTGGACCATTGTACAAAGCATTTTATTGTCATGCGGCCAGGATGTGCACTATAGTTTCAGGTCATACAGCTGAATCGTTGCGCAAAGCAGTTTAGCGTCATGCGGCCAGGACGTGCACTACAGGTTAAGGTCATACAGCTGGACCGTTGCGCAAAGCAGTTTAGTGTCATGCGGCCACGACGTGCACTATAGTTTAGGATCATATAGCTTGACCGTTGCGCAAAGCAATTTAGCGTCATGCGGCCAGGACATGCACTATAATTTAGGGTCATACAGCTGGACTGTTGCGCAAAGTAGTTTAGCGTCATGCAGTCAGGATGTGCTCTATAGTTTAGAGTCATACAGCCGGACTGTTGCACAAAGCAGTTTAGCGTCATGCGGCCAGGACATGCACTATAGTTTAAGGTCATATAGCCAAACCGTTGTCCGAACCAGTTTAGCATCATGCGGTTAGGACATGCACTATAGTTTAAGGTCATACAGCTGGACCATGTATGAGTCACCATGTATGTGGGTTGTCAATGAGGGGTGGACTCACTGGGAGATGTGAAGTGGATGAGGCTCCTTGGGGAATGGGCATGCTGGTGCACACACAAATAGGCCAGTTAGGGAACGCGTGCATGAAAGTGCATGCAAAAGGCGTGGCTGCAGCGGCAAAAGGATGCACATGACAGTACAAAGATTCCACGTTCGATAGCATCATTGCAGAGGTCGTCAAGGGGCATATTGCAGTAGAGCACGCATGGCAGCGGAGGTGCTCGGTGGTGAGTGCATGACAGCGTGTGGTGTGGGCATGCACGGCGACAGTCATGCGACGAGAGGCGTGTGCAGTAACAGCTTGTTGAAGTCGAAGACGCACGGCAGAAGCATGTGATGCAAGAAGCGCATGACAGTGAGAGGCGCGCTCGACAGTGAAAAGCGCACGACAGTGAGAGGCGTGCTCAGTTGTGAGAAAGCGCATGACAGTTAGAGGTGCACTCGCTAGTGAAAAAGTGCACGGTAGTGAGAGGCACGCTCGACAATGAGAGGCAGTACATCGGGTTTGCACTCAAGGCTATGCCTGACCTGGTCCAGCCCATTATCGTTTGACTTGGGCGTCCTTTCTTCTTTGTGAGGGACATCTTCGGGAACCCCTGGGTATAAAAGAACTAACACTATTCGCATCGAAGAGAAACAGGGGGTAGCACCACGCGTGAATGGAGGCATCGCCATGAGCGTGAGGAGGAATCACCCTGAGGATATCGTCACGAATGAAAAAGAGGTAGCACCGTGCTTGAATGAAGTGATGAGCAGTGCCGTTTGCGCAACATTGTGCGTGCAAGATGCAACGCCGGACTAATGCCGGCTGTGAAGTGAGGGGGTAACGCCAACAGTGAAGAGAAAGAAAGTTAGTGCCGCGGGTGAAATTGAGAAGAACAACGCCGTCTGTGAATGAGAAGCAGCGCCCGTTGTGTATCGCCGGTTGTGAAGAGAGAGAAGTTAGCGCCGGCTGTGTAGCACCGGCTGTGAAAAAGGAAGAATGGGTTAGACTGCCAGGACAGTTGGTGTGGGGTAGTTCCTAAGGGACTACCCCTTTTTTTCCCTACTCCTTTCTCTCCCCTGTCACATGGCTTTGCATGCTATGGCACATGCCACTTGGAGGTGGCTTGTTGCCACCTTACCCCTCACCTCCTTTTTCTCTTTAAAGCCACAACCCTCCCCTCTCTCTTCTTTCCCTCTTGTCTCTCTCTCTCTCTCATCTCTTCTCTTTCTAAGGCAAAAGTTGGAGAACTTTTGTGGTTGGCAGCCATTGTTGGAGCAAGAAAAGGCTATGAAAGAAGGTTTGGAGAAGGCACCTTTTTTGTTCAAGTAAGTGGATTTGGAAGTTGTGTATCATGAATGTATTTAAGTTTGAAGTATGGATTGGTAGAAGATAGAAATAAGTGTTGTGAATGCTATTTAGTGAATGTTATGTGTTATTCAATTAGTGAATGTGAATGTGAATGCTATGCAGTAAATACTATGCAAGGGATGTGAATGCTATTTAGTGAATGTTATGTAATATTCAATTAGTGAATGTGAACGCTATGCAATGAATACCATGAAAGGGGTGTGAATTCTATTTAGTGAATGTTATGTGATATTTAATTAGTGAATGTAAATGCTATGCAGTGAATACCATGAAAGGATGTGAATGCTATTTAGTGATTGTTATGTGATATTCAATTTGTGAATGTGAATGCTATGCATTGAATATCACGAAAGGGATGTGAATGCTACTTAGTGAATATTATGTGATATCCAAATAGTGAATGTGCATACTTTGTAGCGAGTATCATGACATGAGTGTGAATGTTAATTAGTGAGTGCCATGTGATAGTTATGTGATGAATGTGAATGCTATACAATGAATGCCAAATGGTGAATTTCATGTGTTAATCATGAAATAGGGGTAATGCCGAGTGATAGATGTCAAGTGAAGTGTGACCTGATGTTATGCTTCAAGCATGACCCTTCTATGTTTGATAAGTGTAAAGTGATTTAAGTGACAAGTGATAAGTGATAAGTTCCAAGTGATATGTGACCTATCGGCATGCTTTAAGCATAACCATATTATGCTTCGATAATGATAAAGTGATTTAAGTGAAGTTACGCATGGGTCACCCGTGTTAGTACGATAGTGAGGCCGGCAGTGTTCCCTAACTCACTATATGATAGGAGGGGAGCTAGGTGAAAAGTGTAATGCGTGGGTCGCGCCCCCCGAAATTCAGTGTACTATAAGAAGTAAATAGTGAACTGTTCCTTGCAAGGCAAGTGTCTATCAAAAGTCCCAAAGCGCGTTGGGAATTGTATGTGTGAGTGCGAGGGCATTAACGAATGAGACAATCATTGTCATTGCCCTCTCTCTCGAGTAATGGTAGAAGTCTTAAATAATGGGATTGGCTTGGTCTGATGAATAGGGCTTTTACATTGAGAGTAGGTGAATCTAGGGAGTGAGTGGTTAACAATTGAATGTGTGACTATGAATATTGATAGTGATACTAATTTTATGATAAGCATGATATACGGTATGCCATCTGCGATGAATGTTTTGGAAAGATTGCTAACCTGATACTTTTTCCATTATGATTTCTTGTAGATAAAAGAATTATTTATAACGCTTGAATAGATATGTTATAGATGCATAACTTCTAGATCATCTTACTGGTCTGTATAACTCATTCCTATTTTTTCATCCTTGTAGAGTTGAAGTTGCAAGTTAAATGACTACCAATTGGGAGAGATCGATTTGGTCGACAAAGGCTTGTACCTGTGAAGAAGACCGTTTGCTTATATGTGTTTATCGGTAGTGGGCCATGTTCTGGGTTGTCTTTTTGGAACTATGTATTTTTGCAATTTAGGCCTTCTGTACCTTGAACTGATGTACTACTTCAAGATGTTTATGCAATGACATAAATATTAGTTCTCCTTTTTCCTAGCTCATGTGCTTGTGTTAGAATTTCTTTACTTTCTTGGTTTGCTTGAGTTACCATTTTATAAAGCGTTGAGCCACTCCGACCTGAGTGGCGTTTGCGACCTTTGGTCGCGATCCCACACTATGTCACCTTCCGATAGGGGTCAGGGGGTGGGGTCGTGACAGTTATGTTATCAGAGCAACCAGAATAGGATTCTTGGCCCAAGAAGTCTTAGAAGTATTCTTAGAGTGATTTTTGGATAGGCTAGTAGCTAGTGTCTGGGTGTTCTTGTGTTGAGTCGAGATGAAGAGGACCCGTGCCAACACGTCTGAGCAGTAAATTACACCTTTTAATCATACCTTGGTGTGTGCAGACCTTCTTGACAAGCTCTTTAGTGACTGGCTCAGAGTTAGGTGCTGTGGGCTTCTGTTGGCAGGTAGAGCCTTACCTATAAATTTGATTCCCTTGGATGCTCAAGATTTTAGATGCCATTCTAGGTGTGGCAGAGTTGTGTATTCATGCCTCAGTACGTTGTTTGGAGCATATGGTAAGTAGATTATAATATTATGTGTTCATAGTATTGAGCATGTTTTTTAAGCATGAAAGTATGAGATTTAAGCATGAATAAAGTATTGAATTAAGCATGAGTTGGGTTTTGAGCATGTATAGAAATTTTTTGAATGAATAGGATTGTATGCATGTGTTGTGTTCTATTTTCCAGAAAGTGGGTCTTGTTTGTAAGATATGCTATGCACTGTTGTAATTTCTGTTGAGCTTGAAAATTTGTAGGTTAATGCTCTTGTGAGTCTAGTTTAAGTTAGAATTGGTTTCATGTGGTTATCTTGTGTAGTTTAGAAGTTATGCTTTGATCTTTAAAGTATGTTGTGGTTGGACTGTGGAATTCTAGGGAGAATTGAGGTACTTGTGACTCTCCGTTGGCCTATAAATGATCTCATAATTATCTCAAATTGCCACCATTGGAAAGATCTCTGAGTATAATTTAAGTTTTGTGCTTATAACTAGCTGAGATTCTTGATGGTTTGGAAGATATGCTTCATTTTGTGCTTATATGTCACTGTTAGCAGACTGTGATAATTTCAAAAAATAATGATTCGGTTGCACTGAGACTTTGCCTGGCCTATTGAAGTCCAATTAATAAAAAATCACATCCATTTAAAATATACATGAGTCTATTGTGATTTTGGTGTTTTAACCCGGTTCTGATTCTATATGATTGGGGAGCTCTTATCTGAATTGTGAAGGTATGCCGCTGTTAGTAGATTCACTAAAATGCAGAATTGTTGCCTCTGTTGCCATGGGTTTGACAGATCAAATGGAGTCCTATTGCTCCCATACCTTTGCAATTTGAAAAATCAGTGTATTGGCTTAAAGTTGCATTAGAAATTATCTTGAAATTCCCTCTAGATTGGAAGTCATGGTCTAAATTGTGAGGATTTATCACTATTAGCAGATTTTAGCAGAGTTCAGATTTGATCGCTGTTGACATGGGATTTGATTGATGAAATGGAACTTTATTGCTTCCAAACTACTGCCATTAGATAGATATGTGTGTTTTCTTAAAGTTGCATGTTGAAATAATTTTGAGACGCACTTTAGATTATGAGTTATGCCTTTCACAAGAGGGACATGTCACTGCAGTAAAATGCAGGAATTCCAACACCAATATTTATGTTGTGTCTAAGTGTTGACTGATCAAATGGCTATCAATTGACTTTATACCACGTTTGGGTGAGAGATTGCTGTGTTTACTTTAATTTTCATGTTGTGACTAAGTTGAAATTCCTGATGAATCAGGGGCTATGTATATCCTTCTATGACACCATGAATGCTCTGAATCAGAGAATGCTTACGAGATGAGATATGCTACGATGTGATGTGAAACACTACGCTCTGAGTAGTGGAATACTATCATACTAAGATATGTGATACGTAAGATTGTGATATGTGATTGAATGACATGCTTTGAGCGTATTGCATGACCATACTGTGATCTATGACTGTACTGTGATATACGATCACACTGAGATATTGGCGTGCTTTGAGCGTATTGCATGGCCGACTGTTGACATGGTGATATCTTTGGTGATAGGAGATTTCTCGGTAGGCTCTGAGTATATTGTATTGATTGGAAATTGTGACTTTTGAGTGTGGATGAGGTGATATGTACTAAGACTGTTATACTGTAATACCGACCACTACATAATGGGTCACCCATTGGTAGTTGGATACTATGATACTGTGACTGATATGTGATTCTGAGGTGCCTACCTTGAGCGTACTGTAGAGCCTGAATTTGTGACTGATATTGATAGAAAGCCTGCTCTGAACTTGTAGCAAGGCTTGACCTTATGATTGATAATAGTGAGGCGCCTGCTTGGGGCGTAATGCAGGGCCTAGTTTTGTAACTATGATTCTGTGGAGTGTGTTTTGAGTGTATTTTATGATTGATGCTTATAAGGTGCTGCTTTGTGAGTATTGCCAAACCTTATTTAGAAACTGATATCAACAGTTAGCTGGTAGTGGCTGAACTGGTTGAGATGATTAGAGTTGAATGGCTTGATTTGATTTATGTGTGTCAACTTGTTAATGTTAGCTGGTTGGGTTCATAGGGTGTATGAATTGCTAACGTATCTAAATGGTTAGAGCATGACATTGTGTGTGAAATGTGAAGCATGGATTATGACATGACATAAAGGATGGCTTCAAACGCTAATGGCTCAACCTCTATCCCTATTGTGCCCTCGCCCCATGGGGAGATGCCCTTTGTTTCCAAGGCCGTGGAAGTTTTATCGAAGATAGAGGTTTTCTATGTGAGTTTTGATCATCATATGAAAGGTATATTGCGGGTTTGGGTTGATTATGAGTGCTTAAAGGTACATCTTGACCTAGTTTTCTCCACTCTAGAAGTTGTAAGCACTAGGCTTATGAAAATTGAAGATAATTGATGTTGGTGGGGTCCTGGTTTCCCTCCGCGCGGGGGTGAGGAAACCCTCTCTCGAACAACCGCAAAGATCCGTCACATGATGGATGCGTGGGACCTCTTACTTGTGGATAGGAAGCCGATGGTGAGAGAGAATTTGGCGACTGGAACACGAATCGGTCTTGCGCCACTTGGGGGTTCGGGCACGTGCTCGGGTGGATGGCCCTCTTAGGGCAATTACGAAGCCGTTCGGCTGCTTGTCAGCACGGTTTGGATGGGAGCCCTCCTCAGTTTCTCAATTTCTCTCTCCTTTCACTCTTTCTGTGCTATTAGGATAGGATCCTGATGTCCCTCCTCCCTGGATGCCACTAGGAGGGGTTCACTGACCGCTAAATGAGGTGTGGGTAGAAGTTGAGGGCAAAGGCCCATAGGTTAGCACACATCCATGAGCTTGCAGAAGGGCACGGGCTTCCGCCTAAACAGGGTCACGCATGCGGAAGTGGGAGGAGGAGTGAGAGAGAGAAGGAATGACTCTGCTCGGGAGAAGTGGGATGACTTGCGCGACCGGGGTGTCTGCGGGATCATGCACTTAAGGTATCCTCCTTTTCAAAGTTTTCTCTCTCTTCCTCTCTCCTCTCCCAAATAAACCAGGGGCTCACAGAATAAGATAAGCCAAGAATAAACTAGCCTTGATTCTTCCCGGCCTTTAGGGTATTGGAGCTTTCAAAAAAGGAGACCTTTTGTAGTGATTTTCTGAACCCTTTGACAAATGAGCTAAGCTTGCTTATATAGAGGATTCACCAAATAGGGGTGAATGCTCAAATAGGGGTGAATGCTCAATGTCCTTGCGATATTTTCCTCGAATGACGAGACCATCCCTGCATGCAGGCTGCTCCACCATGGGAAGACCTTGGAAGCTGGTCTTGCAACTTGCGGCAACTGTTCGGATTTTTCAGCAACATATCTTCATTTTTCTTTTGATTATGAGCATTTTGATGCCCTTAAATCGTGCTATGGTGGCTTTCTTCCTCGAGGTGAATGTCTGGTCAGTTTTGAGAACTTTGTTTGCTAATGCATCTCCGAGCTGCGTCGTCTTAGCTCCTGGCTCTGCTTACAAGTTAGAGAGGAGGTCGTTGTAGTCGTTTTGCACCAAGTTGGGGCTGATTTGGTGCAGATTTGTGTCTTCATCTATTTTGGAAGATTACTGGAGAAAGGGATTTCGGCAACCGACTGAATTTGCTTTCTTGGTGACTTGAGGACTTGCATCCATTGAACAAGGGATTGAATGCAAGAGTCATACCAGAATGTAGCTCTGTGAGAGGTGGTTCTTTTGAACTCTTCCTCGCGTCAATCCATGGCCTGAATTTTGAGCTATGTTTCACCGAATCTAGAGCCTGTTGAGCTATATTTTTGTCCTAGTTTCTCTAGCTACTTTCCTCTTCAGAGTAATAGGGATTCTTGGTCAAAGTACAGTGAGTGCCTTAGGTCAAAATGACGGGGCTGGTGACATCTAGAACATGTCAACATTTGAGCTATGTTTGATTTCAAGGGAAGGCACCATGGGTTGGAGAAGTTGCTGCCTAAAAACATTGTCGTAGTCCCCATTTCAGGAACTGGTTTGGTGAAACCGCATCTCGCTATGGTAAAACCTATGAGTTTCGAGGACGCATGAGCATAGACACTTCTAGAGGGGTCGGATTGAGCCCAAATTTGGTCCTCGGGGGTTTTTCAATGTCCTGAGCATAATGGCGATGGTCTGGTGCCCTGTTGCAGCCTCTATCATAGGGCTACAATGGTGGGTACTTCTTTAGTGCAAGGGCACCACACCTAAGTCACTAGGCTGGAGGCTCATGGAGCTACTTCAAAAATGACGTATAACAACTTGCCCCGCTGGATGTTGCACTTCGACAGAAGCGAGAAGTGCAACATTCGAAAAAATTTAACGTCGTAGCTCCTTTGGCGAATCCTTGCCAAGACGTGTTTATTGTCTCTCGATCATATTTTTTTTTCTTGATCACCGGCATAGTGCAATCCTCGAGGGGTAAATCTTGTGAGCATTTCCCTTGACTGTGGAGCAACCAATGCGCTTTTTTTCGGTGCCTTATTCAGGGGCTTTCTCCAGGTCCTGCTAGAATTCGTTTTCCTTTTTGAGAGATCACATTGATATTTTGCCATCGACGGGCTTACGACTGCTAGAATCCCACTTTCTCCTGGGGCCGGAGTTTTTTTTTTGAAGGCACTCGAGCCGAAGTTTCTTTTTGGAAGGCACTAAGCCAGAGTTTTTGATTTGGCAGGCACTTGGGCCGGATATTTTTTGTTGGAAGGCACTGGGGCTGGAGTAATTTTTTTTTGGAAGGCATTAGGGCCAGAGTTTTTTTTTTGGAAGGAACTGGGGCCAAAGTGAGGAGATTTGGCTTGAAGGCCGGAAGAAGGAGGCTCGGTCCAGGCGCCCTTTATGGGTTTTCATCTGGACCGAGGGGATATGGCGCCAGCAGAGTGGTTTTCACCATACCCTTTATTTGGGCATTTGACTAATGACTTCGAGGCCATGTTCACCCATTGTTTTCCGCTCTTACTCATGGCGCCCTTTGCGGGTTTTCGCCAAGCTCGGATTTTTTTAGGACTCTTTTACTCATGGCTTCGTGTCCATGCCCGCCTATCATTTTTACTCATGGTGCCCTTTGAGGGTTTTACCATTCTCCTATTTTTTTTGGGCGATTTTACTTATAGCCCCTTTTTTGGGTTATGTCCGCCTGAAGCTATTTTTCTTTTACTCGTGATAGTGGCCATCGCACCTGGCTTCACTCTTTTTGTTGGGGAGAAAGAGGCCACCGATGTGGTGAACCTTGAAGGAGGAGTCTTAAGAGTCTTGAGGGTGTCCCTACCTTGGGTGGATAGTAGCGATTGGGGGCTGAGGCAAGGTGTCTTTTCGCCCTGTGGGGTGTTGCCCCGAAGAGTAGCTTTACGGTGAACCAGGCGGCTTGTGTCCGTGCAGGATTGATGATGGGGTTGTCCTTGGGACGTGTCGGATGGTGCCCGCAGTGGTGGGATGTTGGAAGTACTCGCGGAGCGGTGGAGTGATGGAGGCCCCCGAGGGGTGGTTTGAAAATGACATCCACAGGGGATGGTAAAGAGAGCACCCACGGGGTGTGGAATGAAGAGGCACCTGTGGGGTGCGGAGTGATGTGGCACCCGCGGGGGATGTAATGAAGTGCCTACAAGGTGTGGAATAAAGAGGCACCTGCGAGGGGTGGAATGATAGCACCCACGGGGTGTGTGGTGATGGCACCATAGGGGGCGGGATTGAAGCGGCACCCATAGGGTGTGGAATGAAGAGGCACTCACGGGGGGGGGGGAGGGGGGGGGGGGGGGGGGGTTTGGAGTCAGCACCCGTGAGGTGGAATGATGACGTGCCCTGAAGGTAGGGCAAAGTGGTGACATGCCTCGAGGGGGTGGAATTTTTAGAGGCAGCGTTCAGCTAATGAGGAATCTGCATGCTAAGAGAGGTCAGATGAAGAACGCCATGTGGCGGCGGGGCCTTGGGGAAAGATAGTTTGAGTGATGTGTTGATAACGCCAGGCTGGTAGTGTGACGGCGCGAGATTTTACCGTGATGCTTCGTGAATAATGCCCAATAGGTGAGGCATGAGAGGGTTTAAATTTTGCAGTCAACAAGGCACTGTTGTGATGACACGTGGCTGAGCAACTGGGCGGCAGGGTGCTTGGGAAGCAACAAGCTTTGATGAGCCTAGGCCTTTTTAAAAGGGGGCTAGGCAGGAGAGCATGATTGTAGCTTTTCCCCTTTGTGACGAAGTTCCTTTTTTTGATGCTCCTTTGTGTGGAGGCAGCGCAGAGACTTCGTTTTCTTTGAAGAGCATGGCCAGTGAGAGATGCCTGCTGTGGGGGCAAACTGCTTGACATCAACCTTTGGGGTGCATGTGGTCATTAGGCGTCCTTGTGAAGACGTTTGCCCGTGCGGAGGCAACGATGGACACGTGATAGAGGGCGAGCTTGTTGCTGCGAAGCTCCTCTGTTTGTGCGAGAACGAACCATGATGTGAGGCTTGTGGCACTGGGGGCCCGTTGTCGCTGTTGGTGGGGGCAGTGCCCCTAGACTTGGCACGTGTATTACCCCCTCTAAGGAGCACACGACTCTTCAACTTCTTCGTCGAATGAAAGGGGAGTGCCCCCCCTCTGGTTCTTGGAAGGAAGGAAACCCACTTCAGAATGGGGATACTTCCTCGCAGCTATTGTTTATTGTAACTACCATTATGTCATCTTTTATATTCATGAAATAAATTTTCTTTTTGGGTTAGCCGTTTGTTGTTACCTTGCATACTTTGTTTGTTGCTTCTTTTTCTCTCCTTCTTTTGTGGGTGCTACAATCCTTATCTCTGCTGATGGTGGGGATAAGGAATGGCTGATGAAATGCCTATTGTGCTAGTGGGGCGATTGCTGCTTGCTGCATGATGATGATTAAGATGCCCTTGTGGGTTTTCATCCCAACCCTTGAGGAATGCACCATTGCCGATTTTCGCAAGACCCCTTTTTTTTTTTTGTTTTTTTTGTTTTTGTTTTTCTTTTTTTTTTTAGACAGAGGGATGACAAGAGGTCCCATACATGGGCGAGACAAGGACCAAGGTTCACTTGCTTGCGAAGTACAATGGTGCAAAGGCGTGTCCCGGGCGCTCTGAGTGGGCCCTGACTGTAGGCAAGCCGAGTGGAGTTGGGCTACATGCATGAGTTGGGCGACATTTGGGTGGTGATAAGCGCTCCATTCTTGGTAGGCCACGTCATGTATGAAGCAGTTAATGCCGAGCAGGAGAGGCAGCATTGAAGTCGTATGACGGTTCAATTACATTCCCTTAGTGCTTCCTCGGGACTAAGCGTAATCTTCCATGTGTGATAGGTCGTGTGGCATGCTATTCGTACGACCGTACCTTCAAGGCAAGTGGTGTTGGCTCGTGCGACACTTCGATTTGCACGCTGGCGGTGCTTTGGTGTTTGGCCTCCGACGCTTCGCTTCACGTGCCACCGGTGTTCCTTTATGATTGGGGGGCGGGTCACCCGTCTGTTGCCTCCCCTACTACCGGGCTTTATAAAAGGAGGGGTGGTTACTTTTCGCTCTTACCAGGGTCTGCATCCCAAGTAAGAAAAAGCACCCTTTGTGCCTTTTGGTTAAGCCTCCTTTTTGGCGTTCGCCCCTTTCTGAAGCAGAACTTTGTGATCAGGGGCCATGACTGGCCGTAGTCCGTCTCCTCCACCAGGTAATGCAAGGCGGCTTGGGTCTGGTCACGTGGCTGGCACGCTGTTTTCTTTTGAGTTGATCATTTGGCTTTTTTTTCTTTTTTTTTTTTATATGCAGTGAAGCATGTGAAAGCGGAAGATCCACCGGCCCTGTCGCTCCCCTTGGCAGTGCCATGGGTGCCACCCAGCTTTGAAGCATTTTCATCAAGGGGCGAGGCGGGGGAGTCCTTTTCCGGGGGCTATGTAGAGCTTCCTACACCTTTGACCCTTGCAAATGTGAAGGTGATGTCTAACACTCAGCGTTCCACATCTGCGGATACTATGGCCTTGGTTCCTTCATCGTCGGATTCTGAAGAGTTGACCATGGAGCGCATGGTCTTGGCGGGCCTCCATGTGCTGCGCGAGTGTCCCCTTTCTGACCTCAAGATAGAGCTCGAGGTTGTTAAACCTGTGCAGTGGGCTTAGAAGCTGTGCACCCCAGAGAGGGGGTGTCAGGACCCGGACTTTTCAGGTGTATTATAATGCGCTGGCGAGTCGTCTGCAGGAGGGAGCTCGCATGCGAACATTTGTGAGAATGTTGACAGATCAGTGTGTGGTTAAGCGTGAGTAGGTGATTACGCACGGGTGGCTACACATTAAAGCGCACGCAGGCAGATGTGTGCACGCGCAGTAAGGCAAAGGTGAATAAGAGCACTGTTGAGCACAACGGGCACGCGATAATGCGCATATGGGTTGTGCACTAGGGTGCACGGATGGTTATTACGCTCTTTTGCATTGGTGGATTGGAGCGCTGGTGAGCATGGATGGTTATGGCGCGTTGGCGAGCACGGATGGATATGGACATGCATTGTGAGCACGACAGATTAGCTCATTGATGGGAGTGCGTACAGTTGTGTGCACCATTGAGCATGCGTGAGCGCACAAGAGAGCATGGGAGGTTGATCAGGCCGTTGGGCGCGGATGGTTGGACGCACATTGAGGGCGCATGCTGATGAGCGTGCCGCTGGGCACAAGTGGTGTATGGTAATCTAGGGAGTTCCTTCTCTCATGTTCTCTCTCTCCATGCATGAGTGCCAAGTGACCAATGCTTGCTGTACCCATAATCATGATGTCTCCCATGCTGGTCTCCCATTCTTGTCTCCCATGCTTGCTGTACCCATAATCATGATTTCTCTCATGCTTGTTCTCTCTCTCCTCATGCATGCCTATTTTGTTTCACTTGTAATTAACATGCTGCTACCCCTTTTTGCTTATATATATCCCCTTCACACCCATCCATTGGTTTTGCTCTCTTTCTCTACTCCCTGCTCTCTCTCACCCACGTTCTCCCATTTTTTGCCTTAAGACTTTGAGCTGTGAGACCTTTCTCAGCCTTAAGCCTTTGAGCTTGAACCCATCTTTTGGAGCTTGACATTTGGAGCGAAATTTGTGTGGAGCACTTTGGAGTTTCATTTAGTGCTGTAAGTGGATTTGGTTTCCATATTTTCATACTTTAAATTGATGCATGTTTGCTTAGCTTACCAAAGTATGAGATTTAAGTATGAGTATGAGTGTGAATATGGGTGTGGATGCATGTTACTGAAATCCTGCTAGTGTGTACTATGTTTTCTAGAACTGTGGTTCCGGTTTGAGAAACTGTTTGACTACCCTATATATCTCTTTAAATCATAAACGTTTGTGGAAACATAGATGATTGAGTTTATTTTATCGTGGAAAAGACCTCTTGTTAATATCATTTTTTTGTTTAAAAGTTATTTACCATCTTCCGAAGCATGCCAGATTTGTGAAATAAAAGTCTAGGGATTTAATGTGTTTTCGTGTAGAGATTTTCAAAAACCAAAACATATTAGAATAAGGTCAAACTACTTTTAAATGATAGATAAATGAGTCTATTTTGAAAATGGTTATGGAATCATGATAAAATTCCATGTGGTTTGAAAGTTATGCTTATTTTCCTTTGTGCATGAAAGCATGCTCTGTTATGAAATGAAAGAATGATAATGAGGCATACTCTGTTATGGAATGAATGCATGCTCCATTATAAAATGAATGCATAACAATGAGGCATATTCTGTTATGAAATGAAAGTATGCTCTATTATGTTATGAATGCATGTAGTAAGACATGCTCAGCTATGATATGAATGCATGATAATGTGATATACTCTTTTATGATAAGAACACATGTCGTAAGACATGCTCTGTTATATTATGAATGCATGTAGTGAGACATGCTCTGTTATGATATGTGTATATCTTATGATACATGTTCCGTTGTGACATGTGTACATGATTTTGAGACATGCTATGTGATATGTGATTTATTGGCATGCTTTGAGCGTATTGCATGACCATATAGTGTTATGTGATTAATTAGTATGCTTTGAGGGTATTGCATGACCATACTGTGATATGTGATTGATTAGCATGCTTTGAGCATATTACATGACCATACTGTGATATGTGATTGATTAGCATGCTTTGAGCATATTGCATGACCATACTGTGATATGTGATTGATTGGCATTCTTTGAGCGTATTGCATGACCATATTGTGATATGTGATTGACCAACATGCTTTGAGCATATTGCATGACCATACTGTGATATGTGATTGATCGGCATGCTTTGAGCATATTGCATGGCCTGACTTGTGACCTCTTCAGCTCGCCCAATTGATAGGATGGGAGTCGAGGTAGATGATGTTTGGGTAGTCTCTCCTCCATTCATAGTGATTGGCACCCAGAAGGTGTAACACTCCTAGCCAAGGTGGCAAAAAGGGTAGTGTCTTGCAAGGCCATTGCCTATCAAATGCCTCAAAGCACGCTGGGGACTGTGTATCTGTGTGTGTATGAAAACATTATGAAATGGATTCCCCCATTTATCATTGCTTTCCCTCCTGAGTGATGGTAGAAATCCTAAGCAATGGGATTGGTTTGGCCTGATGGATAGGGCTTCTAATTCGGGAGTAGGCGAATTAGGGAGTGAGTTAGTAGGTAATTGTTGATGCTTACCATAATATGTTGATTTGCTAAGATTTGTATGGTTGAATGATTTGATTGACCTCTGCTTTCCATCATATATGATTGATTTGACTATGAATCATGCACAACACACTAATAGATATGATTATGACACATGACTCGTGTTTTAAAAGAATGGCATAACACCTTGAGCATTGTTGTGAGATGATATTCATAGGTAGGAAAGCATGACACCATGATCTACTTACTGGGCTTTACAGCTCATCCCTTTAATTTTCATCTATGTAGAGTGATAGCTGTCGGGTTTGTGGATGGTGTTTTAGTGATTGCGGATGACGGTTGGAGCCTCGTACTTCTTGAGGAAGCTTCGTTTTGATTGTATGTGTTAGATGGCAGTTTGGTCATAGAGTTGTTTTTGCTTTAGAACTATGTATTGTTGTTGGGCCTTTGGTGCCTTGGACACTCTTATAATATTTTAGAACTACCTTATGAAATTTTGGGACTTGAATTGCCCTGTATGTTTGTAGGTTGTGTGCTTTGTGTTTTGTTAGTTTGATTTTTATTTTTGTGGCTGGCTTTGATTTCCATCTTTTCAAAGCGTTGAGCGCAGTCCCACCTAGTGGCATTCATTGCATGTGGTCGCAGTCTCGCACCCTATCGTCCTTTGATGTGTACGGCAGGGGGTAGGGGGCGGGGTCGTGACAAGTTATGGTATCAAAGTAGCCAGGATGAGATTCTTGGCATAGAGAGTCTTAGAAATGTCCTTAGAGTGACTTTTGGATAGGTTAGTAACTAGGGTCTGGTTGTTCCTGTTAAGATGCCGAGGACTCGTGCCAACAATTCGAGCTCGAGTAATGGGAACACAGAGGCTTTCGAGGAATTCTGTAGGACGCTCGGGGTCATGATTCAAGTTATGAAGGATTGTATGACGGCCTTGGCTGCCCTTTCCCCAGACCAATTAGTTAGTGGACTAATTGAGAGATTTAGGAGACTTGCACCTTCTGCATTCTCGGGACATGGAGGAGTAGAAAAGGCTGAAAGGTGGAGGAGGAAAGTAGTGAAGATATTTGAGGTTCTACATTGTTCTGATGAGCAAAACGTTAGATTGAGGGCCTTTATGCTAGAAGGGGATGCCGAGCATTGGTGGAGTTCGGTGAAACAGTCCTGAGAGGAGACAAGGACTGCGGCCACCTGGGAGAACTTCCTAGTAGCGTTTAATGAGAAGTATTTCCCTGATTTTATCCGAGAGAGGAAAGAAGTTGAGTTTATTGAGCTGCAACAAGGGAGACTGTCGGTAGAACAATATGCAGCCAAGTTTGTAGAGCTCTCTCGGTATGCGCCCCATATCATTAACATAGAGGCGCGTAAGGCGAGACAGTTTGAGAGGGGCCTCAGATCCGATATTTGAGGGAGAGTAATGTCAGCAAACCTTAAGGCGTTCTCCCCATTGGTAGACCTAGCTTTGAAGATTGAGAAGGATTGAGAGGAGTTTCGGCTGAGGAAAGAGCGGAGAGTAATGCCCCCACCATCTGAGAATTTTGGGAGGAAGATTTGGCTGCTTCCTAAGAGAAATTTTAGAGGACAGACTCAGCAGGGCAACATAAAGGCCCAAAAGACCTCCCAAAGGGATGTTCGACAAAACCAGTCAGTGCACTGTGGCTTTTGTGGGAAGCCTGATCATGCGGCTACCGAGTGCTGGATGAAGACTAAGGCGTGCTTCAAGTGTGGCAAGCCTAGTCACCTGAGCAAGGATTGCCCCGTGATGAAGCCAGAGAACAGATCGACGGCTCAGGGTCAGGTGTTTGCACTTACGGAGTAGGAGGCGAAGGCGTCTACCTCAATGATTTGAGGTACGCTTAGAGAGGCTAAAATTTTGATAGACCTTGGTTCCTCTCACGCTTTTGTTGCACCTCATTTTTCATGTCATATAAATGTTAAACCTTCACTTCTTGACTGTACTTTAGTTGTGTGTACACCTATGGGGGTTTCTATGAAGATTGATTTAGTATACAAACAATGTGGGGTTTTGCCGGAGGAGTGTGTCCTGCCCATATACTTGATACTTTTAGATATTTAGGACTTTGATGTTATTTTGGGTATGGACTGGTTATCCACACACCATGCTACTATTGACTGTTATGATAAGACTGTGACCTTTAGACACCCTACCTGACCTGAACTGTTATTTGTTGGTATCAAGGATGCTCCCCCTCTACATTTTATTTTAGTCCTTCGGGCATATCGTCTTCTGGCTAAAAGATGTGTTGGATATTTAGCCTATGTGGTAGAGAATCGGGATGTCCAGTCCAAGTTAGAAGAGATACTAGTGGTAAGAGAATACCTTGAGGTTTTTCCTGAGGAGCTGTCCTCTTTGCCTCTAGTAAGGGAGATAGAGTTTGAGATAGATGTGGTCCCTGGTGCTGCTTCCATCTCTTAAGCCCCATATAGAATGGCGTCAGTGGTATTGAAGGAGTTGAAAGAGCCATTGTAGGAGTTGTTGGAGAAGGGATTCATCCGGCCTAATATGTCACCTTGTGGTGCACCGGTCCTTTTTATGAAGAAGAAGGATGGGTCCATGAGGTTTTGCATTGATTATATTCCATTGAATAAAGTAACAATGAAAAATAAGTATCCTCTGCATAGGATTGATGACCTTGTTTACCAGCTTCAAGGGGCCCAAGTGTTTTATAAGATTGATCTCTGAACGGGTTATCATTAGTTGCGTGTCAAGGAGGGAGATGTTCCCAAGACCGTGCTCATAACCTGATATTGTTACTATGAGTTTTTGGTGATGCTATTTGGATTGACTAATGCCCCGGTTGTCTTCATGGACCTGATGAATAGGATTTTCAAACCCTTTTTGGACAATTTTGTTGTGGCCTTTATTGATGATAATCTGGTGTATTCAAAGAGCCAAGAAGAGCATGAACAACACCTGAGAGTAGTCCTTTAGACTCCTAGGTCAGAAAAGTTGTATGCTAAGTTGAACAACAGTGAGTTTTGGCTTCCTATTGTGGCCTTTCTTGGGCACATTATTTGTAAGGATGGAGTAGTAGTTGACCCTTCAAAGATTGAAGCTGTACTCAAGTGGGGAAGACCGACAAATGTTACTGAGGTCCGTAGCTTTTTGTAGAAAGATTTTCAAAAATAGCACTCCCTCTGACTCGACTGACCCAGAAGGATGTGAAGTTTGTGAGGTCAGACGAGTGTGAGAAAAGCTTTTAGGAGCTAAAGAAGAGGCCGACCATGGCTCCGATACTTGCCTTACCCAAAGGAAATGAGGACTTTGCAGTGTACATTGATGCCTCTCGTAAAGGGCTCAGATGTGTACTTATGCAGCGAGGGAAGGTCATTGCATATGCCTCCAGACAATTGAAACCATATGAGCAGAACCATCCAACTCATGATTTGGAGCTTGCAGCTATAGTATTCACTTTGAAAATTTGGAGATATTATCTTTATGGAGCCCAATTTAAGGTATTTACGGACCATAAGAGCCTTAAGTACTTGTTCTCTCAGAAGCAGTTGAACATGAGGCAAAGGAGATGGATGGACCTGTTGAACGATTATGATTGTACCATCTTATATCACCTGGGCAAAACTAATGTGGCAGCAGATGCTCTGAGTAGGAAGCCTGTGGTATTGATGGCTCATTTAATGGTCCGAGAGATGAAGTTGCCAGAGGATATAGTGGGTTGGCATCCGGCTCTGCCCCTTAGTGATGGAGTAGGTATGACCGCTGGTATAAGGGTAGAACTCCAATTGTTTCAGCAGATCCGGTTGGATCAAAAGAAGACCCCCAACTTATGAAGTTTGTAAAATAAATGAAGCTGGGAAAGAGAGACGATTTCTCTATGAGAAGTGATGACTTGTTAATATTTAGAGATTGGATCTATGTCTCGAACGATGAGGATGTAAAGAGAGCTATCTTAGAGGAGGCACACCACTCCCGTTATACCTTACATCTCGAGAATGCTAAGATGTATCAAGACCTGAAGAAAACTTTTTGGTGGAATGACATGAAAAGGGAGGTAGCACTATTTGTTTCTAAGTGCTTAGCATACCAGCAAGTGAAAGTTGAGCATCAAAAACCCGCTGGGTTGTTGCAGCCCTTACCTGTGCCGGAATAGAAATGGGAGCATATTTCTATGGATTTTATCTCTGGGTTGCTTAGAATGAGTTTAGGGCATGATAGCATTTGGGTTGTTGTTGACCGTCTGACTAAAGCTGCCCACTTCTTGCTAATTCGCACAATCTACACTTTGAATACATTGGCCGAACTGTACATTAAGGAGATAGTGAGGTCGCATGGTATACTAGTCAGCATCGTGTCCGACAGGGACTCTAGATTTACCTCTAGCTTTTAGGCTAGTCTGCAGTCAGCCTTGGGGACGAAACTTACTTTTAGCATTGCTTTTCACCCCCAGACTGATGGACAATCAGAGAGAAGCATTCAGACTTTGGAAGACATGCTAAGAGTGTGTCACTGATTTTAAGGGAAGCTGGGATGATCATTTACCCCTGATTGAGTTTGCTTATAACAACAGCTTCCAAGCTAGTATTCAGATGGCACCTTTTGAGGATATGTATGAAAGGAAGTGCAAGTCACCTATTTGTTGAGGCAAGATTGGTGAAAGAAGGCTTTTAGGGCCATAAATTGTCCAAGTGACCTTAGAAAAGATTGCTTTGATTCGAGAAAGGCTCAGGACAGCTCAGAGTCGATAGAAGAGTTATGCCGATAACTGAAGAAGAGACCTTGAATTTGATGTGGGTGATTGGGTTTTCTTGAAGGTGTCTATTGAGATTTGGCAAGAAAGGGAAGTTGAGCCCACATTTTTATATTGGATCATTTGAGATTATAGAGAGAATTGGAGGCATGACATATCGACTTGCCCTACCGCCCAAATTGACGAACATCTACAATGTCTTCCATGTGTCTTTATTGAGGAAGTATCAGCCCGCCCCGTCCCATGTTCTGAGGTATAAATTGATACCGATCAAAGAAGACCTGACCTTCATTGAGCTGCCAGTTTAGATATAAGATAGAAGAGCTGACAGTTTAGATAAAGGATAGAAGGGTGCAGATTCCTTTGGTCTAGTACCATTCAAAGGAAGAGTCAACCTGGGAATGGGAAGATGAGATCCGAGATAAGTACCCCCATTTATTTGATTAACAGATGAATGATTTTGAGGATAAAATCCTTTTTAGGGAGGGATGATGTAAGGATCCCAACTTTTCTGACGTATTGTAGTGCCCCGGCGAGTCGTCGGCACAAGGGAGCTGGCACTCGGACACTTATGAAAATGCTGATGAATCAGTGCACGTGTAGGTGATTGCTCATGAGTGGATACTCGTTAAAGCATATGCCGGTAGATGTGTGAGCACGCAGTAAGGCGCGGTTGAATAAGAGCTTTGTTGAGCGCAGCCGACATGCGATGATGCGCGAATGTGTTGTGCGCTGGGGTGCATGGATGACTATTGCACTTTTGTGCGTGGGTGGATTGGAGCGCTGTTGAACACATATGGTTATGACGCGCTGGCTGGTGCTGATGGATATGGACATGCGTTGTGAGCACAACAGATTAGTTCATTGCTGGGAGCGCGTGCGGTTGTGTGCGTCGTTGAGCACAGGTGAGCGCACGAGAGAGTGCAGGTAGTTGATCGCGCAGTTGGGCATGGATGGCTGGACGTGCATTGAGGATGTGGGCCGATGAGCATGCCGTTGAGCGAGGGTAGTCTACGGTAATAAAGGGAGCTCCTTCTCTCTCTCATGTTCTCTCTCTCTATGCATGAGTGCCAAGTGGCCATTGCTTGATGTACCCATAATCATGATGTCTCCCATGCTTGTCTCTCATGCTTGCTGCACACCCCCCTTTTCTTTTTCCTTATCCTATTTACTGTGCCGAGATCCTCTCCCCTTTTAGTGCTTTAGTTTTAAATTTTGCTTTCCTAACGTTTGTTTTTTTTTTTTTTGGGATGTTGCCTTGAGAGGGAAATAATGGATGTAGCGGGTTCGACAACCCCTAGTAGCCAAGGCCCTGCTTCTGACGACATCATGCTAACACAACCTCCATTTTCGTCATGGGGGCTAGCATCCCTTTACCTTTGTTCAGACCTTGATTGCTGGATGTCACATAATCCATTTTCCTCATAATTTGATGGGCCTTAGGTCCATATAGGTCCCATATGGGCATGGCCATAGCCTCCAGCGAGGGGTCTCTTCGTGTACTTGCTGAGCTGAGGACTTCACGAGATTCTAGGATGAAGCCCGACATCGGGGAGGGGGTAGTTCTCATAAGAACATCTTGCTTTGTTTCCACCCCCTCTTCTTCCGTTACCCCGGATCGATTGGGTCGAATTAGATTATGTTCCTCTGTCACGGGTATCGAGTCTTGCTGGGTGAGCACGAGAGGTTGATCGGGGGAGGCCGGCCCACCCCTTGCTTCCAGGTGGCTAGGTCGAACCCCTGACAGGCTAGCCGATGGATCCGGTACGTTTCGGGAGTCGGGCGTGTGGCAGGACTACGCTCTAAGTTTAGCCTTGTTCCCTTCCCTTTCCACAATGGCGAGGGACAAGACTTTAGGGATCTGTAAGATCTTGCTTGGTTCCTGTTGGGGCGGCGTTGAGGGTTGGTACTGGTCACTTTTGCCCCATTTGATGTTCAACACTTAGGTATCTGAAGCACCTTGAGGCGACTTAGAGGATTGCTGACCCGCGAGGTTGAAATGTCATCCAGTTTTCTTAGTGAAGTCGAGATTTGTAGCAACCTTAGGCTGGGGTCTAGTTCTTTTATGGTTATAGACACCGTCCCTGCTTTGGGTAAGGAGGCGGGGATGCGCAAAATCTTTACTTCCATCGTATTGTGCATTGGCATGGGTGGAAGGGAGGAAGGGATGCGCAGGATCTTTGTTTCCACCGTGTTGTAAGTTGGCACGGGCAGAAGGGAAGGGGGAATGAGCAGGATCTTCATCCCTTATGCGTGATGAGCGGACCGGGACGCTGGCGAGTCTAATCTTACAACCACTCCACCGTTGGATCCTTTTAGGGCTTCTATCGGGAGAACTTATTATGTGGGAGGGGAGGGGTGCTTCTTGCTCATCTCCCAGATTTGATTGCCCCTCTGATGTCGTGGGGAGGCTTTCGTCAATTGAGGTTAAATGGACAACTTTCCTGCATCTCTTTTCTTCTTGAAAGAGATGATGCATAGACTTTGTCATGTCCTCGACATCTTCATGAGTGGTCAAAGAGGTCTCCCTTCGCCTGGGATATGTTTGGGATTTTGTCGATAGTTCAGGCCCCTGGGATTGCGGCAGATCCGTAAAATAATACTTTGCATCCGCTTAGTGTGTTTCAGCGATCGGGAATGGCCTCTTGTCAGCGTAGACCACATGTTGGCTCCCGTCCTTGCTGTATTTGAAGCATTGATGAAGTGTGGATGAGACCACACTGTGCTCATGGAGCCAAGGATGGCCCAACAAGATGTTGTACGAAGTGTCTACATGAATGACATGAAAAAGGGTGGCGACGTTCAGGTCTTTGATCTTAAGCTTAAGCCATATTGTGCCCACCTGTTTTTCCCTGTCTGATTGAATCCTTGCACTGTTAAACTCGTGGGTTCGAGTTCGTCTATACTCAGGCCGATCCAGGAGAGAACCCTTTTAGGTATCAAGTTTATTGTAGACCCTCCATCAATCATGATGCGATTAATTGGGGAGTCATGTAGCTTGCCTCATACGAACAGCGGGTAGTTGTGTGACCTTTCCTTGAGTTGCAAATCATCATTGGAGAATGTAATAGTCATGCAGTTGTAGCATATGGCGGGGGTCCACTTCGACTCATTCGACCTCCGTTACATACACCTCGGGGCTGGAGAGCGCTTGGACCAGAGTCATTAGTAGATCTTTGGACAGCATCAGGGCATCGTAGATGCTTAGGAGTGCGGGTAGTTTCCTCAAATTCCCGATCACGTTGTATTTGACTTTGTCGGCCTTGGGCAGGGAGGCTTCTCGACACTCCCTTGCCCTAGGGGGAGGAGGTGCTGCTGGGATGCCCCCTGACTGAGGGCCATTTTCTCCAGACGTCAAAGGGACAACGCCAGTCTCTAATGGGGGAATTTGGCTGTACTGCGCGGTTGGAGAAAATACAACAGGAGCAGGGGAGCACCGAAGCTCCATAGGTGCGGTTGCTTCGAAGGGAATGGTCTCCGTGGCAACCTGAGGGGTCGGGGGCTTCTGAGACTATCTTGGAGGAGGAGAAAGCTCTGTACGGGAGTGGGCTAACTCACGTAAAGTCGGCAGTGTCATTTGGAACTTTAAGGTTTTGACGGAGGGGGTCTCCGATCAGACCTTAGCCTCCTCCCCGATCGCAGATGCATCTGGCCCGCTTGGGTCATTGCACATCCTTGGTGAAAGGCTAGCATGTGACATGCCTTGCGATTGAGGGGGAAAGCATGGTCAAACTTCACTCCTACCCTATTACGGGCCGGCATGGGGGGACGCGGGCCTTGCGCCATCATTGGCTTTGACACTTGAGGGTCCCGAGGGTGTGCCCCAGATAGATCGGGCTCTAGACGGCCTTGGAGTCATGAATTAGTCGCGCGAGGCATTACGCTTCGTACCCCGTCCACACTAGAATGAGCGACGTTATGGGCATTGTCCTTCCTCTCACCGCGTGGCGACTCGGACTTGCTACGCTTTGGGAGGCTCTTTGAGTACCACGCAGTGAGTGGCTCGGAAGTGGTAGGCAATGCGATGGGTGTTTGTTTTGTTTCGCAGCCGGGAGCATCCTTGGATCTGCATGTGTGTGCACAACCTACAATGGGATTTGGGGTGGCCATAAGGCCTATCCCTTGTGTGGTGAGGGGTGGAGTATGTGTGACAACTGCCCTCTTAGCTGGTGAGGCCATTGGGCCCCTAGAGTGCATGTGCACTTGCTTGGGGGACTTCCGATTGTCTCGAAAGTCACGTGTTAGTCGGGTGCAGGCTTTTGAACTGCCCTTAGCCATGGGGCTAACATGCATGGCAAGGGTGGTGTCGGAGCCACTAGCGCTACGCCAGGGTTGAAAGTGACCCGAAACAGTTTGAGGAACCGGGGTAGGCTGCCGCTTGCCTCGATTCATTATTATGGTGGTCAAGCCATCAGGGAGTTTATAAACATGGGTACACGTGGTGGAGTATTTGTGCAGGTTGGAATGGTGATTGCTAGGGGGTGGTATGTGTGTGGGGGTGCCAGCGTTGGTGATGCCCCTTTGAGAAGCAGGCAGGGTCCCCTTTTGGCTACCGATGGCAATGACGGTCCTATCGGTACCAACCGAGTGAGAGAGAGTGGCGGCACGGGGGTCACTGTGGGATCTGTGGCGGCGAAGTGTCCGCCAGCAACAGAGTGTTTTAGTGAGGCAGCAGTAGTAGAGTCGCCCGTGCAGCAGGCATTAAGGGTTCCCCCTTGATGCCAGACGAGGTGGGGCGAGTGGCCAGAGGGCCTGTGCCCCGAACTTCCTTGGCCTAGGCTGCGATGGTTGGGCTAGCATGGCCGCATAGAGGGCACCAATGGGGAGGACCAAAGGGTTGAGCCTCTCCCAGAGTAGCCGCGGGTATGGGGATGTAGAATTCCCCAACCCGGAGGAAAGAAGGATAAGCGGATCCCGTAGCAAAAGTGGAAAGAGGGGAAAGCGAGGTTGGTACCTAGAGACAGCTTAAGCCAATGTTACGGTGACGTGTCCCCAGTGGAGTCACCAGTTGATGTCGGTGGGGTCCTGGTTTCCCTCCGTGAGGGGGTGAGGAAACCCTCTCTCTGA
The DNA here is from genome assembly GCF_000471905.2 of Amborella trichopoda. The sequence goes on along the minus strand of NW_006497511.1, from coordinate 76,940 downwards.
CAACTATAAAGATCCGGCGCACGGTGGATGCGCGTGACCTCTTACTTGCAGATAAGAAGCCGATGGCAAGAGAGATTTTTGCGACTGGATCACGAGTCGCTCTTATGCCGCTTGGAGGTTTGGGGACATGCCGGGGTGGATGCCCTCTTAGAGCAATTACAAAGCCCTCAGCTGCTTGTCAGCACGGTTTAGACGGGAGTCCTCCTCAGGTTCTCAATCTCTCTCTCTCTCTCTCTCTCTCTCCTTTCACTCTTTCCATGCTATCGGGATATGATCATGATGTCCCTCCTCCCTTGATGCCCCCTAGGAGGGGTTCTCTAGCTGCTAAAGGGGGTGTGGGTAGAACTTGAGGGTAGAGGCCCGTAGGTTAGCACACATCCGCGAGCTCGTAGATGGGCACATGCTTCCTCGCGGATAGGGTCACGTTCGTGGAACTGGGAGGAGAGAGAGAGAAAGAGAGAGAGAGAGAAGGAATGACTCGGCTTGAGAAAAGTGGGATGACCCACGCGATCGAGGTGTCTGCGGGACCGCACACTCAGGGGTACCCTCTTTCTCAAAGTTTTCTCTCTCTTCCTCTTTCCTCTCCTGAATGGACCAGGGGCTCATAGAATGAGACAAGATAAGAATAAACTAGCCTCGATTCTTCCCACCCTTTGGGGTATTGGAGCTTCCAAAAAAGTGGACCTTTTGGAGCGATTTTTTGGACCTTTTTACAAATGAGCTAAGGTTGCAAGCATTTTGATGCCCTTCAATCGTGTTGTGGTGGCCTTCTTCCCCGGGGTGAATGTTCGGCCAGTTTTGCAAACTTTTTTTGCTAATGCATCTTCGAGTTGCGCCGTTTTAGCTCCAGGCTATACTTTCAAGTCAGAGAGGAGGTCATTGCAGCCATTTTGCACCAAGTTGGGACCGATTTGGTGCAGATTTGCGTCTTCAGCTATTTTGGAAGATTACCAGAGAAAGGGACTCTAGCAACTGACTAGATTTGCTTTCTTGGTGACCTGAGGACTTGCATCCATTGAATAGAGATTGAATGCAAGAATCATACCAGAATGTAGCTTTGTGGGAGGTGGTTCTTTTGAACTCTTTCTCGCGTCAATCCTTGGTTTGGATTTTGAGCTATGCTTCATCAAATCCGGAGCCTGCTGAACCATTTTTTGATCATGGTTTTGTTGGAAGGTATTTTTCATCAACATGGGGCCCCTGCTCAATAAAAACCTAACAAACAGTGGAGATTTTGACAGTCTCAAAATAGCCCCAGAACTGGCAAAGATCTTCATGAGGTCTCTTAAAACTCTTATGCCAAGTTACGTCACATTCTAACATATCTAAGGCAATGCAGACTAAGAAACAGTTTCAGCAAAATCTGCCTCTAGCACCCTGAAACAGATCTTATAACTTGAGCTACATTTCGGTGTCTCAATTTTTTGTGGAATCACAACCATTAGACCCGGCAAAGTTGAAAACCCCTAGGGGTCAAATTTCAGCTCGAACGGACACTCTAGGAAGAAGTTATAGGCAAAAGATTGAAACAGGAGGGGAAGAACACTATTCCCATGTGGCCACCTTGCAACTCCACGCCATGGAATGGATAGTCACGACCAGTGAATTTTGACGCTCATATCTCACTCGTCCCATGTCGGATCGCGCTCAAATTTGGTGAGCATGTTCGTCTCATCAAGACGAGTGATTCAATATGTGGCACGCCTTGTGACGACAACCAAACGTGAAGAAAAGCTAGAGAGAAGTTGCTGATCCGTGAAGAAAGTGCAGGAAATTCAGCCGCACCATGTCTCGCTCAAGCAGTCGGATCACGCTGCTCGCGTGCCCGAATGACGTGAGACCAATTCCATTGTAGGCGTAAGGCCTCGACTATCATTGACCCGAACCCCATACATGATGAACGGTCGGATTCTGCACACGAAGTCGATGAAGCAACTGTAAATTTTGTCGCCGAAATTTCAGGTTTCGGCCGAAATTTTAGATTTCGGCCGAAATTTCAAAGTTACGAAAGGTTCATTCGGGCATGGAATCAAGCTGCGTTTGTTGCCCCGTGATCATAAAAGGCATGCTCAATGTAGTTCAACGAAGAAATCATCGAGAAACATCAAGGAACGAGTTCACTATCGATATGAAGTTTCAAGATCCACTCAAATTTCAAGTCACATGATCATATACTAAAAACACGATCCATGGCACGAAGTTGGTCTCAATTGATTGCCATGCCAAGCTCTACAAGAAAACAATCATCTTACGATCAACCGAGCATCCGAATGACTCTTGATCATCCATGCATGTTCACACAAGTTCTAGGGCAACATATGGGCTGTTCTAAAATTTCATGAATTGTTAAGAAGGGCCAAATCTGTCATTTTGCACCCTATTTTCTAATTTCTTTTAATTCTATTTAATCTTAGTAATTAAGGTTACTTTTGATCATCCACCCATATTTGGAGTAAATTCTATATATACGTACCAACATTGTACGCAGAAAAGGATACACACACACATGATCCATCTCCTTGCAAAAGAGAGAGTTTTTACTGAATATAGTTTCTCTTTCTTCCCACTATTGTGTCACGCTTGAGGGAGAGTTAAGTGAGAGAAACTTTTGACTGGTACCCTATGTTCGAGGTAAACCTTGTTTCTCTTCTTTTCTTTTCTTCTCTCTCTCTCCTCTTTTATCTCCTCTTCTCTTTCTTCTCCTTCTTCCCCGTCTGAGCTCTCCTCAGAGGCCAATTTAGGTAGTGGCAGTGTTGTGCATGCCTCTCTGGTTGCTTCACAGGTCGCGCATGGTGATGGCAATTCCATGCGGGCATCTCTTTCTCCCTCTATTCTATGTCTTTCGCGAGGCCTATAGACGGCGCTGCTCATTGCCGTCTGTAGACGTATCCTAAGTGCCTCAGCGAAGGATGCGGATAACGAAGCTGATCGCCACTCATAGGGGCTTCACCCTATCGCGTTGCCATTGCAGATGGCAATACCCATCGCCATCTGCAAAGGGTCGAGGCAATACTCGTTGTCGCGCGTTGGCTTCTTCTGCGCTTCCCTGGGCCCATCATCGTGCGCCCTACGAGAATTAATCGCCACGAGACTTATGAGAAGTTATCGCCGTGTGCCTCATTAGGAGTCATCACTATTCGCTAGGGACATGTCGCCTCCTCGTGCTGCCAACGATGATGCCCATTGCCGACTAGATTCTTCCTCCCTATGCCGTCTCTCTATCTCTCTTCTCTTCATCGTTTTTCTCTTCTAACTTGACTGAGGGTAGATCTAGATTAGCACTGCCATCTCTGTCTCGGTTTTGAGTAGTATCGTCGCCGTGCTGGTCCTGAGGACCATGCCCATCTTGCTACCACTTCGAGTCGATAATTGTCCGGATGTCATGCTATCTTTGCATCTCCGTAGATGTTTTATTCCCTTTTCTATCTTTATCTAAAACTTGACGTTTCATCATGCTCTCACATGAACGTATGTTTCCCGAAAACAAAGGTGAGTCTCCTTGACCCACTTGTTTTACAAATTAACCATAGAAGTGTTATGTAGAAAATAAGAGGATTGCAGGTCAAGAGAGGCAATTTCGAACCAGCTAAAGCAGCTGGGAGGACTTTCTTATGATCTAAGAGGGCGCCCACGCGAGCCAGCCTAAGTAAGTTCCGAAGCCACCTAAAATTCCTCTCGCATCGGTTGGTATACCTGCCCTTGCTCTCGAGCAAGGTTCTGACAAAGCGATCTCAAACCCTAGGTTCACCAGAAACCTGAGGTACGTGTCGCCAGATCATCTCGATCCGAAAGGTGAGATTGAGGCACCTAACCAGCTTAGCGATTCCGCTAGGGACTTATTACCCCTTAATCAGTTCGCTCTTGTTTGACTAATATCCTCTCTTACTTTTTGCACTTATTTATATGGCATTTGGACTGTTCAACCCATTTATCAGGGTCGAGGATCTCCTTATCCCCGCACTCGTGGCTGTTTCAGGGAAGCGAGCTGCTCAAGCCTCCTACCCCACCCTCCTCCTGAGTCGGGACTCACGGTCCGGCTCTCAAGTTCTCACCTGGATCGGTGTGAGAAGGGACTTAAAGGTCCCTGCCTCCCCGCTTTCTCGCCCTGGTGGACTCTCCACCAAGGCCCCTTGCATGGGTAGCACACTTACTGCTGCGCACCCTGCTACTGACAATTCTACTGCCAGTCATATTGCTGAGGCACGCAGGAAGGCTGCACCCCTCACTCTCACCAAAAGCAAGCAAGTTGCCGCCGCTCCTGAAGTTCGTTGAAAGGTAACCCCTTATGCTCCTTCATCACCCTGAACCTCCACACCTGGAGAGTAGACACTTCGAGGCGAAGGTCCTGAGATCTCCACCCCTCACACACACCCAAGGGCTTAGGGTTCATCCATTCGAGCCGCACCTTGGGGCAACCCTCACGTTGCCTTGAGCTCGCATCCAGGGCTAGGCATTCTTGGGTCAGCATCCCCCATGCATTTTCTTTCCACAACCCGAGGCAGCGCTAGCTCTATGCCACCTCGAGAATATGAGGGTCGACCACTCCATCTTCCCTCCCAGCACACACAGCTTCACCCTGTGAGAGGTGGGCTTCTGCCTCACCCCTCACATACACAAGCTCGTGGGTCTTGACCTCCTCAGGTCGAACTCATTGACCGAGCCTGGGTCAACCTCCAGGTCACCCGGACGGCTAACTCTAAAGGTGCACACACACCGTCTTGGCAGGTTCCTTCCTGACCTCAACTCAAACGGAGTTGTGAACCAGCTCCTTCCTCTGTCGCTCTCCCGACACTAGGCAAACACCTCGAGCCCTGGTACTCGAAGGTCTTCCCTAAGAGTACCATCTTGAGCCAGCCTCGGGTCAGCCTTGCACGTGTGCCCCACAAATGAACTCGGGGCAACGACCTGATGTCAGACAAAGACCGCTAGTCTCCAAGGAAAAAACCCAGGCTGCCTTCCGTCCTTGGACCCCACTCCCTGTTCCAGCTCATAGACACGGCCCTTGCGTGTTTGAAGAAGGTGGGGCAGTCCAAGTCTCCGGCTCGATTCTGGAGTGAAGTCCACAATCGTCTCAGGGTTAAGCAAGAAAGAGGTCTTTAGATCCTGACCAAAGAAGCTTCCAAGGCAGTCGAGGTCACCACCTTTGACAACCTCCTACCTTGTAACCCCTTTTTCCCTCTCCAAACTCCAGAGGCTGACCGAGTCCAAGTGTATTGCTAGATCGTCACTACTCAGAAGCCACGGTCCCTAGACCGTCAAGAACCGATCCTCACAAGATTGGCATACAAGGCTAGAGTCCAGTCAGGGCAGGCTGAATCCCTCTAGATTGACTTTCCATGCACCACTTGCTGACCTCGGCAGTCCGTTGTCCCATCAGGTTTTGACCCTTCAGAAGAGATGGCTAGTGTTATGGTGATCAATGACCCGGACGACGCTCAGGAGGAGTGGCTGAACACGTTTGAGGAAATGATGCAAGCCATTCTTGGAAATATGGAATGCTTATAGGCCTCCAGGTCTCCTCCTTCAACCAATTCCCCTCCTAGTGAGGACATAGTTCCCAGGTAAACTCCTCCATCAGCCTCCCAAGACAATTCTACCTCCCACTGCATCTCCCAAACCGACATAGATGCTACGATGGCCTATAGCCTCAAGAACAAGGTCCCAGGCATGTAGGAGACGCCGCTTTATCAAAAGTCATACCCTTTGTACATAGACCAAGTACCCTTCCCTCCGAACTATCAAAGGGGAAGCTCCCCCTTTCAATGGTACTACATCTCCATACCATTGTACTATTCACTTCAAGGCGGCCAGTCGGGAGACGGCAACTGACAGACTCCTCCTCCTTCACTAGTTTGTCGAAACTTTCGAAGGGCTAGCTTTCCAATGGTATGCTCGACTGCCTCCCAACTTAGTACACACATGGCAAGAGATGGAGCAGTTGTTCTACCAACACTTCTACGAAGTTCAAAGGAACATGGAGACCATCGAACTCCTCACCCTGATGCAAGACCCTGGTGAGCTGGTTGACAAGTTCATCACCTGTTAGAGAGAGTTGGCGACCTTCCATGCCACTCCCATGATCGAGAAGGAAGCGGTCCAGACCTACATATGGAACATGCTTCCCGAGATCGCTCTACATGTCGAGGCATCCAATCCACCCTCCATGTCAGAGCTCATCTCCAAGGCATTTCGTATTGAGGGATTATTCAAGCATCACGACAACCCTCTTAAGCAACCTGCCAGCTCTAAATCTTGCTCTAACAGTCGAGGCAGCTAAAAGGCAGTAATGAACACGACCGTCACGATGGCCGACACCAAAAGTGCGGTTCCTCAAATCCTGTACCTTTCTAAGGCACAGGTGTCTCCGGCCCAGGGCAAGCAACAGTCCCACAACAGCGTCCCGCCTCTTAAAAATTCTAAGCAAAACGACTACTAGGTTAAGCACCAAAATAAGGTTTACCCCTTCAACACAGAGTGGACGCTTACATTACTTCGATTGCTGTTAGAACAAAACATGACACAGTTGCCGGAGGCCAATACCGTGGAGTCGACTGAGCATGAGGCAAATGAGAAGTACTGCGCCGATCACAGGCGGGTATGCCACCCCACATACGACTACTATAAGCTCAACGACACGATCGAATCCCTTATCAACAAGGGTCAGATAAAGCTCGAAGAGTTGAAAAGAGAGTTCGAGGCAACTGAGGTTTCTCACATAGTCACGATCCAAGAGGACGACAGGGCACCCGCTATTCTTCGTGCATCTTTCTTCATAATGCTCGAAGAAGGGCTCGTCACTCCCAAGCTGGCAAGGTAGTCGAAGTTCCTGTCTCCAGGAACCGAGAACCTCTGGTGTGCATATCATTAGATATGAGGCCATGACATCAGCGAATGCACTAGCTTCCACAAGCTCATGAAAGAAAGGATGCAGCAGTGTCAGAAAGTTCAAGGTAGCTCAGAAGGAGTCTCTCTTTCACATGAGCAAGAAGACCTCCTAATGCCAGCCCAAGGAAGCACTGAGCTAGGCCCTCTGTAGGCACTGAGCTAGCCCACAAAGGCATCTTGCCCAGGGCACGGAAAAGCTCTGGTGCCCATACCACAAAGTATGGGGCCACGAACTTAATGAATGCCCTGGATTCGAAGCTATAGTCACAGAGAAAGTCCAGTAGGGCCACATCGTTTGTACGGTGCTCCCAAAACGTGTCCAGGCCGTCGCTCCCATTCCAAAGGAAGCCACACTATCGGTCCCTCCTGAGTATACGCCGGACCCTTCAGAGCCTTCAACCTCTCAGCCTTGGAAAGTCTATCATAGGCGGAGTAGGCTCAAATCCTTGAAACGTGAGGCGGTCTACCAAGCAAGGGCTACTCGCCAGCCTGATAGGGCGGTCTAAACAATCCCTCAAGGATCCCAAAGGAGACAGCAGGCACCTAGGTCGGCCCGCCGAAGGAATCATCCTCCTCAACCACCAGTCGAGGAAGAATTCCTCAGGCCCCTTCCTCCACTACCGACGTTACAACACTTTATCCCAGGCGCAACTCACCTTGTCCTTTCGTCCAAGCAGGCGGACATCCTTGAGTCACCAACAGCTCGAGATTCCCTCAATATGGGTGACGACGCTAAAAGCACCCCACGACGGTCAAACCCGAGGCAACACCTAAAATATCCCCTAAGCACGTCCAACTCCGGAGACGCCATAAAAAGCCACCCAGAATGTTCTAACTCTTCTTCTCCTCCCCCATCTTCTATTTTCTCTACAGGTGCAGCTCGACTGTGCCTAGACTTCGACACTCTAAACAAAGAGTTCGGAGACACTAGCCTCACCCAACCACAACAAGAGCACCTCAGAGAGATGCTAACTTAGACTGCTAGATTCTTAACAGACACTGATGCCCTGTCAACCCTATCACAGACCGAGCCATCTTCAGGTTCTCACTCCGACAAGGCCTGCCACATGATCCAGGTGCATGAACAGTCACTCAGCTCGGGGCAAGCACCAAGTGATCCCAATCACAAGGTCGTGGACTCCCCATTCAATCGCCTGGACTAGCCAGAGACTAGTACTCTCACACACTCTACCCCCCTTAAAAGCTGAGATGTCCGGATCATGGCCCTCTACATTCGAGGTTAATGAGAATCCTAGTGAGTTTCCTGACGAGGAACTCCAGGAAGCTCCAGAAGAGTGGGAAGAAGGCGGTTAGGCCACGGTTGATGAGCTTGAAGAGATCAACCTGGGGGACAAGGCGGACCTAAGGCCAACTTCCATCTCAGCAAAAATGTCCCCAGAGGAGAAAGAGAGTTATATCTCCATCCTCCGAGCAAATCGAGATGTCTTCGTTTGGCACTATCATGAGATGCCTGGTCTAGACCCTTAGGTTGTTGTCCATTGCCTTGGTATTGATCACACCATCAAACCCATGAAGCAGAAATCAAGAAGGTTTAGACCCGACCTCGAGATGCAGATCGATGCTGAGGTGAAAAAGCTTAGGCAAGCAAGATTCATACGTGAAGTCAAATACCCAAAATGGCTGGCAAATGTTGTCCCAGTAAAGAAGAAGAATGGCCAAATCACGGTCTGTATTGAATTCCACGATTTGAACACTGCCTGCCCCAAGGATGACTTCCCCCTTTCATTCACCAAGATGCTAGTTGAGTCCACGGCTCATTGCCAAATCTTCTCCTATATGGATGGGCATTCTAGTTATAATCAAATCACGATGGTGCCAGAAGACGAGGAGGCCACTGCTTTCTTGAACCCAAGAGGCATATTTTGCTACATTGTAATGCCTTTCGGGTTAAAGAATTCCGGTGCCACATACCAACGGGCCATGACAACCATCTTCAAGGACATGATCCACCGGGAGGTCGAGTGTTATGTGGATGACCTGGTGGTGAAATCTAAAACAAAGGACACCAACTCAAGATGAACCCCTTGAAATGCACCTTCGGCGTATGCTCAGGAAAGTTCTTAGGGTTCATCGTGAGGTACCGAGGACAGGAGATCGAGTCAGTCAAAATCAAGGTAATTCAAGATATGCCACCGCCTTCAACCCTCCATGAATTGCGGTCTCTTCAAGGACAACTCACCTACATTCAAAGGTTCATCTCGAACCTTTCACGGCAATGAAGGCCTTTACACATCTCTTAAAGAAGGACACTCCCTTCATATGGTATGAGGCATGCCAAGCTACAGTCAATGACATCAAGCAATACTTATTGAATCCTCTAGTCCTCTCTAGCGTTGGAAAGACCTCTCATCCTGTATGTGATCGCTCTTGATGAGTCACTCGGGGCACTCCTAGCACAAAACAATGATGGAGGGAAAGAGACAGCGCTCTATTATCTTAGTCGCAGACTGCAAGGGGCTGAGAAGAATTACCCTCCCATAGAGAAGATGTGCTTATCCTTGATCTTTGCAGTACAGAAACTTTGCCATTATTTTCTTGGTCATGAGGTCAGGTTAATCTCCAAGGTGGACTGGGTCAAGTTCCTTATGACCTGGCCATGCTTGTCAGGACGTTTGGCCAAGTGGCCATTATTGCTAATGGATTTTTACATCACGTATGTACCATAAAAGGCAGTCAAAGGTCAAGCCCGAGCAAACTTCCTCGCGACTCACCCAGTTCCTTCAGAATCTCCCCGGTCGATCGACCTCTTAGATGAAGAAGTTTTTTGTATGGCGTTAACTCAGCCGTGGGAAATGTACTTTGACGGAGCATTTCAGTCTGATAGAGGGGGCACTGGAGTTGTGTTCTTAACTCCCAATGGCGGAATGATCCCTCTATCCTTCTCACTTATAGAGGTGTTTTCTAAAAACAAAGCCGAGTATCAAGCCCTCATAATCAGATTGAAAAGCCCAAGAGCTAGACCTGGAACACTTGAACATCTTCGGCGACCCTGAGCTGGTCATCTGGCAGCTTAAGAAGATTTATGACGTAAGGAAAGACACCATCAAGCCTTATCATGACACAGCCAAATCCTACACGACCCGGTTTGATGATTTCTCCCTGAGTCATATCCCTAGAAGGCTAAACTTGCAGGCTAATGCACTTTTGAATCTTGGTGCCACCATTCAATTGTCTTCATCAGGGTCCACTCCAGTCTGGGTAACCAAATGGAGACATGTTGACCTAAGAGCCACAGTTGACGTATATGATGAGAGGGATATCTTCCCTAAATTCCTTCCTTACCCATTCAGGGCACTCCTCGCAGATAAGGATGTCGTTGAGGCAAATCAACAAATGTCTCAAGGAAAAGGATCCAAGGACAACGAGTGGGACCCCGAATTCTTCGACCTAATGTGTGCAGAGGTTGAGCAAGTAGAGGACTGGAAGGAGCCTATCATGGACTTCATAAAGCATGGAATGCTACCTTAGGATCGGGTAGAATGCAATGACATACGACGAATTTCCACCAAGGACACCCTTCTCAATGGAGATGTCCTCTTTTGTCGGTCATTTGATGGAATTCTCCTCAAATGCATCGATACACAAGAGGCAAGCAAAGTACTCGAAGAAGTGCACTTGGGTATCTGTAGGCTGCATCAATTCGACCTTAAGCTCTATAAGCAGATACGCAGACTCGGCTATTACTGGCCTTCCATGGTGGTTGACGCCCAAAACTGTGCCAAAAGATGCCAGGTGTGCCAGATCCACTCTAGCCTCATTCATCAACCCCCGGAGCCTCTCCACCCTACAGTGACATCGTGGCCCTTTTCCCAATGGGGTATGGACATTATAGGACCCATCAATCCCCTTTCTGCCTTAGGCCATGCCTTCATTCTGGCAGCGATAGACTACTTTTCCAAGTGGACTGAAGCGATCCCTCTCAAGCAATTTCCAGGGACCGTGGTAGCCAACTTCGTGCATCATCACATCATCTACCGATTCGGACTTCCGGACTGGATAATCTTTGATAATGGCCCCCAGTTCAGAAGCCATCAAGTTGATCGCTTGGTCAACCAATTTGGCTTCGAGTGGAAGTATTCGACTATGTATTACCCTCGAGCCAATGGATTGGCCGAGGCGTTGAACAAAACTTTGTACGGGGTACTCTGAAAGTCAGTTTTGAAATCAAAGAAGAATTGGCATGAGAAACTGCTTGAAGCTCTATGGTCTTATAACACCACTACTTGGAATGCTACAAACTCCACTCCTTATTCCCTGGTCTATGGAGGTGAGGAAGTCTTACCCGTCGAGGTTCAAATACCCTCACTCCGTGTCACTATACATTAGGGACTAACCAAAGACGAGAGGGTCAAAATCCATTACCAAGAGTTGGATGCCCTTGACGAAAAGAGACTAGAGGCTCAGCAGAACCTCGAGCTCAATCAAGGAAGAATGAAGAGAGCCTTTGACAAATCTATTAAGGTTTGCTCATTCGCTCGTGGGGATCTGATCCTAGCAGTCAAGAGACCAATTGTCATGCACGGGGGTCGTAAAGGAAAATTCGAGCTCAAATGGGAAGGTCCGTTCATAGTAACAAAGGTCACGCTAAACCGGGCCCATGTACTAGCAAACTCGGATGGAGGAGAGGCGATGCCCCTTATCAATGGACGATACCTGAAGAAGTACTATCCTTGACATATCCCTAAAAAGGTGGTATGTGCAGCAAGAAAAAGAGGGAAATGAAAAAAAAAGAACTCCAATCCGTTTCAAAAGAAGTTCATTTTTTCATTGCATTAAAAAAGAGTTACAAGTTACAATCAAAGACCCATTACTAGGGAAGTTACAAAGCTATTGCGTTTGAGGACGGCTACAGACCAAAAAGAAACACTCTCCTCATGAAGAAGAAGCAACCCACGAAAGAAATGTCTTCCTCATGAAGAAGAAGCAAACCCACAAAAGAAAGGCTCCCCTCATGAAGAAGCAAAACCACATGGAGAAGTTAGCTTCATCGCTACCAAAGAGGACAGTTACAGGCCAGAAGAAGACGCAAGACCGCTCGGAGAAGTCAGCTTTAATTCATCTGACGAGTATGTCAAAAATAGAGGGCAGAATTCTCTGGCAAGGAACTGGCATATGAGGGAGAGAATACCTTGATCACAGTAGATGCCCTTCCACAAAACAACATGGACTTACAAATGTGCTAGAGGACTTGGCCTCCAACAGACCACAACGGCAGGGTCTTCTCGTTTGCCATCACTCTTGACCCTGACGAGACATCATCGTCCATGGTCATCGCTGCGCGCAACTCAACACCGTGTGCAGTCATCACCGTGCACAACACAATGCCGCGTTCTACCATCACCACGAGAAAACCAATGCCGCTTGAGACCATCACCGTGACCAACATACTCTTGAACATGACTATTGCCATACTTGGTCTAGGGACACGTGAAGGCAGCGCCACATACAACTTAATGTCACGCATGTCCTTGTCATACCTCGGTTCCCACCATCCCCAATTCCCAAAAGGCATTAACCCATGTGCTTCCTCAGTTTCCCTAGTTACCTGCCCACGACGATCATCCACCTTATCGCGACCTTTCATCTCCTCCGCAACCCTTCGGATTTAGCCTGAAACACTCCTCCGTCAGTTGGAAAATCCCGTCTGACCTTGTTCTTTCCGCTACCGTCGTTTCTCCTCTCCGTCGAGAATCCACTCCCGACCACCGAAAAACCTTTCCCCGACCATCGAAAAACCCTTTCCCGCCTTCTACTGGTTACTAGAGTTAGCGAAAACCACCAGAAGTCCCCAGCAGACTTCCTTGCAACCCTGCGGGTCTTCCCTTCCCCCTAGTTTCCCACTTCAACAGTTCACCAAAGCTCACCGTAATTCCACTTGAGTTTTTGGTGAGCTTAATGCAGCCCCTTCTCTTTCTCCTCCAACAACCAGAGGACTTACAGAGCCCTCTGAACTCTCTGCGACCTCCTCAACATCAGAACGACCAGAGGAGCACTCAAACCCCGACAGAGTACCTTTGTAAATCTTGTTAAGGCCTTGAGAAGCCCTCTTCCTTGCTCAAAAAGCTTCGGCGCTGGTCTAAAGGTGTTCCCAATCACACTGCGAAGCTTCGCACTTCCTGAAGCTTGACAGAAAAAATCCTAAGGGCCTGTCTCTGCAAGTTTTGGCCGAAAATCCCTTGCCATAGGCTCTAACTCTCTCTCTCTAAACACTGTTTTACCCTTCGATAAAATAGTGAATGGGGTTTTCCCCCTTTTATACCCAGCGATGCCACAAACTGCCCTCGACAAACATGAAATAACATTTCAGTCCCCAGTTCCTGAGGGCAGTAAGATAAGGCCAGATCGGGTCAAGCCCGAGACCCAAAAAGGTCATCGCTGCAACCTTCATGCAAAGGTCAGTGCTGCACGCTCCGTTAGAGGACTATCGCCGCTGGAGGTTATCATCGCACGCCTCGTTAAGGGGTCATCGCTGCACACCTCTTCAAGGGGTTATCGCTACACGCCTCATCAAGAGGTCAACACCGCATGTTTCATCGGGAGCTATTGTTGCGCGCTTCACCAACGAGCCTAATGCCACGTGCACCATTTGACACTTAGTGCCACCCGCATGCCGTGGCACTCTCAACCAGACCATCATCATGTACTCTCAGAAATTTCATCTCATGCACCACAACCTTACTCCTCAGGGAGTTCAGCTTCTGGTGACGGCTCTACTCCCCATGGAGTCACATTCCCTCACCACGCCACAGTCCACACTGCATGACCTTAAACTATGCAGCTGAGTTCTAGTTGCACGACCTTAAACTGGAAGGTCCAAACTATATGACCTTAAACTGTAGCGGTGGTTTAGTTGCATGATCTTAAATTGCATACTCCTCGTTTCATGACTATAAACTGTAGAGAAGGTCTAGTTGCACGACCTCAAACTGCAAGGTGCAAACTATATGACCTTAAACTGTAGCGGTGGTCTAGCTGCACGACCTTAAACTGCATAGTCCTCATTTCATGACTCTAAACTGTAGCGAAGGTCTAGTTGCACGACCTTAAACTGCATGGTCCAAATTATATGACCTTAAATTGTAGCGGTGGTCTAGTTACACGACCTTAAACTGCATAGTCCTTGGTTCATGACTCAAAACTATATGATTATGGTCCAACTGTGTGACCTTAAACCATAGTGCACGTCCTGGCCTCATGACATTAAAAGGTTTAGCATGACGGTCCAAACTACATGACCTTAAACTATAGCGGAGTTCTAGTTGCACGACCTTAAGCTGTATAGTTCGAATTGCATGACTTTAAACTGCATAGCCACTGTCCGAGCTACAAGACCCTAAAAAATGTAATGCACGGTGTGACAAATGGACAATGCGTACAGCTCTAGCTGAGAGATAGACCACTCCTTCGCAACATCCCCAGTGGAGTTAGATGCATGTAGGGGTCGTACCTACCCCCTTCACCCCCAATGAGAGCGTTTCGGACCAACATCCCAGTAAGGGTCACATCCTACTATGACCCACTATCCCTAGGGAGTTAGGGCCATCCTTATCCCTTCAACCCTCAATGAGGTTCATCTGTGCTTTGGCTTGTTATCCTCATCTGAGTTACATACACCCCATGGCTCATTGTCCCCGTGGAGTCACATTGGCCCTCCTAACCCTCAATGAAAGCTCTTTCGTCTGCCACTCCTCAAGTGCGACCATATCCATCTAAAACCTCTCTTCTTATGTATAGCCTTAACCACCTTTATCCCTAGGAGTCAGATGGTTATCCACAACTCATCCCCCATGTAGCTTTACCTGAATGACGACCACACATTGGTCCATGTTGCATGACCTTAAACTACACTACTATGGTCCGTGCTGCATGACCTTAAACTGCACAGCCATGGTTCGAACTATATGACCTTAAATTGTAGCAGAGGTCTCGTTGCACGACCTTAAACAGCATGGTCCTAGTTGTATGACTTTAAAATGCATAACCATAGTCTAAGCTATATGACCTTAAACCAAAGTGCTCGTCTTGGCCGCATGACGTTAAACTGCTTTGCCCAGGTCCAGGAGGCATGACCTTAAAGACGGCCCCAAATACGCGCACACACCCTTTACGTGAATCATCATGCATGTCTTCCCTAGCCGGCCCATTCGTGAGCACGTACCACCTTCACCATCATTACCAAAATCACCAAACGGCTAACCCTTTCACGAGCCATACTTGCCGTCAGCTAGTGAGTCACCATTACTCACCCACCATCCAGCCATCATCAACTCTGCACAAGGAAACTTCATGCCATCTTCTCAAGTGAGTCAAAATTCATCACCAAGCTCACTCTATGGCCTCCACAAACTGCCATTCATCACCACTACAGTCCAGTTGTATGATCCTAAACTATAGTGCATGTCCTGGCCGCATGACATTAAAAGGCTTTGCACAGGTCTCAAAGGCATGACCTTAAACACGCCTTCTAAAAAAAAAACGGGCATGGTGTACACTTAGACAAGGGAACACCAAGAGTAAAAATGATGGATGGGCATGGTCACAAAACCATGAGTAAGAAAGTTTCATGGAAAACAAAATCCAGGCACAATAAAAACCACGAACGGGTATCGTGAGTAAAAACGGATGGACATGACCACAGGTCACGTGTAAAAGATCCCAAAAGTAACAAGAGTTGGCGAAAACCATCTTCACGGTGCCACTTCCCCTATTCAAGTGAAAACTCGCAAAAGAGTGCTTGGATCGATAAGACAGGAAGATGCACGACTTCCCCCTCAGCTGACGTCTAGTTTCCAAACAGTCAGGATCCTGGCTAATGAGGTCTGCCTAAAATCCTCAAAAGCCAGCATCTAATTGCAACAGCAAATGACTTGTTCGGGAGGAGAGCCGCATAAGATCTCTCAAGAACATGACACACAGGGGGTGAGAGCCGCATAAGATCTCCTAAGAACATGGCTCATTAGGGGGTGAAAACCGCATAAGATCCCCCACATTTCAACATGGCTCATTAGGGAGTGAGAGTCGCATAAGATCTCCTAGCAATCATGGCTCATCAGGGGGTGAGAGCTACATAAGATCCTTGACGTTACAACATGGCTCATCAGGGAGTGAGAGCCACATAAGATCTCTCAGCAATCATGGCTCATTAGGGGGTGAGAGCCGCATTAGATCCCCCTCGTTTCAACATTGCTCATCAGGGAGTGAGAGCCGCATAAGATCTCCTAGCAATCATGGCTCATCAGGGGGTGAGAACCGCATAAGATCCCCCACATTTCAATATGGCTCATCAAGGAGCAAGAGACGCATAAGATCTTCCCATTTCATCAACAACAAGAGTCCTTGAGGGTAAAGACGATGACTAAAATATCCCTTCAGAAATGTTAAGGACCATCACGAAGACAAGAATTTGATGAAGCTAGGGCCTAACCTACCGCAGACTTCAGGGTATGTCTTGCCAAAACCCCCAAGCCTACATGGGATCAGACTTTCGGGATGGGTCAAAAGCCCCCGACTAGACCCTGCTAGACGGGACCTACAGAGATGACCTAAGCATCAAAAGCAAACCTGGTGTAGCAGAGAACAAAGCCGACCAAAGGTTCTGAGAGTTTGGCCTTAAAAAGAGAGGCATGATGGTCCCTTGAGGGTGAAGACTTCGACAAGATCCCTCAAATTTTGAATGATTGCACTTCTCGATTCTCTTGAAGCACAACATTCGGTGGGGCATGCTGTTGGAAGGTATTTTTCATCAACATGGGCCCCTGCTTAATAAAGGCCTAGCAAACAGTGGAAATTATGACAGTCTTAGAATAACCCCAAAACTAGCCAAGATCTTCATGAGATCTCTCCAAACTCTTCTGCCAAGTTTTGTCACATTCCGACATGTCTAAGGTAGTGCAGACTGAGAAACAATTCCAGTAAAATTGGCCTCTAGCACCCTGAAATGAACCCTATAGCTAGGGCTACATTTCGGTGTCTCAATTTGCTATAGAATCATAACCATTGGAACCGGCACAGTTGAAAACCCCTAGGGGTCAAATTTCAGCTCGAACGGACACTCCAGGAAGAAGTATAGATAAAAGAGAGAAATAGGAGAGGCCGAACACTATTCTCGTGTGGCCACCCTGCAACTCCACGCCATGGAAGGGACAGTGACGACCAATGAATTTTGATGCTCATATCTCACCCGTCCCAAGTTGGTTCGCGCTTAAATTTTGTGAGCATTTTCGTCTAGTCAAGAAGAGCGATTCAATATGTGGCACATCCCGTGACAACAACCGAGAGCGAAGAAAATCTAGAGAGAAGTTGCTGATCTGTGAAGAAAGTGTAGAAATTGAGCAGCGTCGTGTCTCACTCAAGCAGCCAGATCACGCTGCTCGCGAGCCCGATTAACGCGAGACTAATTCCATTACGGGCGTAAGGTCTCGACAATCATTGACCCTAACCTTGTACATGATGAACGATCGGATTCTGCACACGAAGTCGATGAAGCAATTGCAAATTCCATCGTCGAAACTCTAGATTCCAGCCATAATTCCAAAGTTGGGAAATCTTTGTTCGGGCATAGAATCAAGCTGTGTTTGTTGCCCCACGATCGTAACGTCATGCTCAGTGTAGTTCATCAAAGAAATCACCGAAAAAAATCAAGGAACGAGTTCACTATCGATCCGAAGTTTCAAGATCCACTCAAATTTCAAGTCACATGATTGTGCACTAAAAACACGATCCATGGCTCGAAGTTGGTATCAAATCGATTGCCATACCGAGCCCGATAAGAAAACAATCATGTTACAATCAACTGGGCATTAGAACGACCCCGGATCATCCATGCAAGATCACGCAAGTTCTAGGGCAACACATGGTCGATTCTAGAATTCCATGAATTGTTAGGAAGGGGCAAATCTGTCATTTTCCACCCTATTTTTAAATTTATTTTAATTAAATTTAATCTTAATTTCCAGCAATTAGGGTTACTTTTGATCATCCACTCATGTTTGGGGCAAATTCTATATATACGTACCAGTATTGTACAAAGAAAAGACACACACACAGGATCCATCTCCTTGCAAAAGAGAGTTTTTACTAAATATAGTTTCTCTTTCTTCCCACTGTTGTGTCATGCTTGAGAGAGAGTGAGGTGAGAGAAACTTTTGACCGGCACCCACCTAGGTTTGAGGTAAACTTCTCTCTCTTCTTTTTCTTTTCTTCCCTCTCTCTCTCTCTCTCCTCTTTTCTCTCTTCTTCTCTTTCTTCTTCCTCTTCCCCATCCGAGCTCTCCTCAGAGGCCATGCATGACAATGGTAGTGTCATGCATGCCTCTCTGGTAGCCTCACAAGTCGCGCTTGGCGATGACAGTTCCATGCGCACGTCTCTTTCTCCATCTGTTCTATCTCTTTCGCGAGGCATATAGACGTCGCTGCTCATCGCCGTTTGTAGACATATCTTGAGCGCTTCAGTGAAGGATGCCGGTAACGAAGTCTATCGCCGTTCGTAGGGCCTTCACATTGTCATGTGACTCTTGTAGACTGCAATACCCATCGTCGTCCGCAAAGGGTCGAGGCAATACTTGTCGCTGCGCACTGGCATCTTCTGCGCTTCCCTGCGCCCATCGCTGTGTGCCCTATGAGAAGTAATTGCCACGAGACCTATGAGAATTTATCGTTGTGAGCCTCGTTAGGAGTTATCACTATTCGCTAAGGACATGTTGCTTCCTCGTGCTGCCAACAATGATGCCCATTGCCGTTTAGATTCTTCCTCCCTCTGCCGTCTCTCACTTTTCTCTTCATCCTTTTTCTCTTCTAACTTGACTGAGGGTAGATCTAGCTTAGCACCGCCATCTTGGTCTCAATTTTGAGTGGTATTGCCGCCGTGCTAGTCTTGAGGACCATGCCTATCTTGCTACCACTCCGAGTCGATAATTGTTCAAATGTCATGCTAGCTTCACCTCTTCATCGAGGTTTTCTTCTCTTTTCTATCTTTATCTAAAACTTCACATTACATCATGCTCTCACATGAACGTACATTGCTCTAAGACAAGGGTGGTCTCCTTGACCCACTTGTCTTACAAATTAACCATAGAAGTGCTGTGCAGAAAACAAGATTGCAGGTCAAGGGAGGTGATTCCGATCTAGCTAAAGCAACTAGGGGGATTTCTTTGTGATCTAAGAGGGCGCCCACGTGACCCAGCCCGAGTAAGTCCCGAACCCACCTAAAATTCCTCTCTCATCGGTTGGTATACCTGCCCTTGCTCTCGAGTAAGGTTCTAAGAGAGCGATCTCAAACCCCGGGTTCACCAAAAACCCGAGGTATGTATATTCAGATTATCTAGATTTGGAAGGCGAGATCAAGGCACCTAACTAGGTTTCTCCGACTGCTTTCCACTTCAGAGTAATAAGAGTTCCTAGTCACGCAACAGTGAGTGCCTTAGGTCAAAATGAAGGGGCTGGCGAGATCTATAACATGTCAACCTTTGAGCTCCGTCTGATTTTAGGGAAAGGTGCCATGGGTTGGAGAAGTTGCTACCGAAAAAATTTGTCGCAGTCCCATTTTCGGGACTGGTTTGGTGAAGCTGCATCATGCTATGGTAAAACCTATGAGTTGCGAGGCCGCATGAGCATAGACCCTTTTAGAGCGGTCCAATTGAGCCCAAATTTGGTCCTCAGGGCTTTTTCGACGTTCTGAGCACAATGGAGATGGTCTAGTGCCTTGTTGCAGCCTCTATCATAGGGCTACAGTGGTGGGTCCTTCTTTTGGTGCAAGGGCACCACACTCAGGTCACTAGGCTGGAGGCTTTATTTTTCCACACAATCCTGGCCTGTAGGTGTTTCATGAACCCGTGAGCCCAGACTGTTGCTGACTCTCTCCTTATTTGCATGGGCTCATGGAGGTACGTAAAAAATGACGTACAACAATAATATATAGTGGGTTGCTCATGAGTTTGAAGTGGTTGAAGATGGCCTTGAGGAGCTTTGCTCCTCGGTATACAGGTACTAGTTGGGTCTATGGTCCTTGGCCATAATCCTGCACTAGTTATTGTTCTTGGGTTTCATTTTCTTAGTGTTTCTTTTTTGGTGAGCTCCTAAGTTTACAAACATGTAATGCTCCACTTGGAATTATGTGAGATAATAAACAGGTACTCACTGCCCTCTCATACTCTCTGCAATTTAAGGCATGTATTGTATATTATCCACTCACTTACGCTCTTTGCTATCTTTGGTGTTAAGATTTACTAATGTTATTCTTAAATTCCTTTACTTATATGTATGATAGTTATGCATAATTTCAACATTTTTCCTTGGAATTGTGGTATATTAAATTGCAAATGTGGTATGTTTCATTACATTTTTTAAAACTTAATTGCCGATTATATCTTGTACCTTGGTATTTTGAAAATTGGAAAATTGAAACATGGTGCTTCTTTTCTATATTTTTTCTATATATTAGAAGCTCCATCATTAACGTTTTCAATTTTGTATGTAACAATGTGGTATGATAGCCAAATTATACATGATGTTATAATTGCAGGTGTTGTATATTTTCTAACCAGATTAATCGTCAAGTGTCTTGTTATATTGTCAATAATTAATTGCTACATCCTGGTATTTTGTATAATGGGGTAATGAATCATGGTGCTTATTTTCTATATTTTTGTTATGTATTAAAAGCTCCAAGCCCGTTATTAGAATTTAGTATTTTGTAGGTAAGAAATGAAAGGTGAAATGAGCGATGCTTCTTCTCAACTATCAAATTCACTGCACTATAATCATGATGCTTATGACCCCAACATGTGTGAATATATGCACCCCTTCCTCCATCTCCACCTCCCCCACAACCTGGCATCCCTCCCTTGAACTGGAAATATTTTATGATGCTCCTAATTTGGGCTTCCCACTTATTTCTACTAAAAATAAGCTTCAGGAAATTCTACTACAAGCTGGGGAACCCCTCCCTAGGTTTATAGTTCATAGTAACGGTCCTCTCCGAGGGATGGTATTCCAGGCCACTGTAACTGTATGTGGTCGACACATTTCAGGGTGAGGCCTCATGCATAAACAAGGATGCAGAGAAATTTGTAGCTCTAGAGGCCCTTATTTTCAGTAACCTTGTCCCATCTTTAGCCGTATACTTTATTTGAGATCGTTAGGGAGAATGAGGCCATCTGATTGTGGAACACCGAATTGTTAATGGCCCTGAATGTCGCATGTGCTACTTTCGAGAGGGCTGAGAGAGATCTACTTGAGGTTAGTAATGCGATCCGAGCTTTATCTCTAGAGTATGATCGAGTTGTGATTCAAACGTACAGAGCTTGTGGCATATTGTAATGAACCTCTTGGTCCTCTCCCACCTCTTAATCTGCATATGGAGGATCTCCAACCCTTTTAGATGATAGTAGTTTTGCCCCTATTTTTTTTTGATGCTACCTTATTTTTTTAGTGGCTTATGGTCGCCATAGGGTCTACCCTATTTGATTTTGTCAGGTGTCATGGTGGCAATGTATTATGGTTCATCTATTTTTTGGAGTTTCTTGGAGGAGGGTTTCTTTGGAGTTCCTTGGTTGAGGGTGAGGGGGGGCGTGTGTTGGCTGGTGCCTACGGGTGCGTGGAGCCATGGACCGTGATGCTTTGATGTTCCTTGTTTGTGGTCATTGGTGGAGGGTTCCACCTTCATGTTGGATTCTTATGGGGCCCCTTGGGTGAACTCTTCTACTCTATCTTTATGTTTTGACTTTAATTATTTGCACTTTGTTGGGCATTTAATTTATCCTCTCTCTCTCTCTCTCTATCTGGTTTTGTCATTTAAAATCTTTATGGGTTATTGTTTGAGGTCATTTTTCATCACTTGTATCCTCGATGTGAATAAGGAGAGAGCAGTTCATGACCTAGGTCCACAGGTGTCAAAATGCCCATGGACTACGGAAGACTTATGATAATAAGCACTGATCTGAAGTGAAAATTCTAACAAGTTTTAGAATGGCTCAAGAATATGCAAGAACATGGCTAAGGGTCTCCGAAGAACACCTAACAGGTTTAAAGCAATGCAGACGATAAACAGTTTCAGGAAATTATGCCTCTATCATGCTGAAAATGGATTTTGAACTACAGTACCATTATCAGAGCATTAGATGGTCTCCAGACCATCGCTATTGGATTCAGAACGGTCGAAGACCTGTGGGTACCAGTTTTTGGCGAGTTTGAACGCTTCTAGAGCAAGTTATAACCAAATTACCTAAAATGAGTAGGCCATATACTATTACAGTGCGCCCTTGGCCAATTAGTTTCCATTAATGGAAACTGTGCATAACCAATTTAGAAGCAAACTTCACAAGGTCATATCTTCCTCATCCTGAGTCAGATCACGCCCAAATTTTGGGAGCATGTTCTTCTCGTTGACCCGATCGATTTGATATGTGGCACGCACAATGACATGCCTCGAGCATCGAGAATCGAAGTGAGAAGTTCATCGAAAAAACCTAAAATTTGCAGGGAAATTTAAGCCATGCGTCTTGTCGATCAAGTTCCCATATCACAGCATTCGTGCATCAGATCGTCCTCAAACCAGACCCATTATGAGCACGAGGTCAGAGGCTTCATCAGAGCCGAACCTCACACGTGATGGACGGTCAGATTCGATGCACGATGAGTCTAAAGTTGCTGAAATTCCAGCCACTGGAATCCAAGCTCTAGCCAATGTTTCCTTATTTGGAAAACGGTCATCTGGGCATCAAATCGAGCTATTCTTTCTGCAGAACGATCATGGCAACTATCTTGTTATGCAAAAATCAAGAAATCAGCGATAAAAAAATGAGAAAAAGGCTGAATCTTAAAATTAAGATTGCAATTTTTTCCATGTTTTTTCCACGTCATGATCATGGTTCGAAACTCAGATCCATGACCCGAAATTGGTACCAAAATGATCGTCTTTTAGAGCTCATCAAGAGAACAATAATCTTTTCGTCGAATGGTGCCTACAGGTGCGTGGAGCCTCGATGCTTGATGCTCCTTGTTTGTGGTCATTGGTGGCGGGTTCCACCTTCATGTTGGATTCTTATGGGCCCCTTAGGTGAACCCTTCTACTCTATCTTTATGTTTTGACTTTAATTATTTGTACTTTGTTGGGTAATTAATTTATCCTCTCTCTCTCTCTATCTATTTTTATCATTTAAAATCTTTATGGGTTAATGTTTGAGGTTATTTTTCATCACTTGTATCCTCGATATGAATAAGGAGAGAGCAATTCGTGACCTAGGTCCACAGGTGCCATAATGGCCATAGACTACGGAAGCCTTAGGACTATAAGCACTGATCTGGAGTGAAAATTCTAACAAGTCTTAGAATGGCCCGAGAAGGTGCAAGAATGTGGCTAAGGGTCTCCTAAGAACACTTGTCAAGTTTCATATCAACTTGACAGGTTTAAGGTAATGCAGACTACAAAACAGTTTTAGGAAATCCTGCCTCTATCATGCTGAAAATGGGTTTTGAACTACAGTACCATTATCGAAGCTTTAGATGGTCTCCAGACCATCGTTATTGGATTCAGAACAGTCGAAAAGCTTTGGGTACCAGTTTTCGGCACGTTTGAAAGCTTCTAGAGCAAGTTATGACTAAATTACCCAAAATGGGTCGGCCATACACTATTACGGTGCGCCCTCGGCCAACCAATTCCATTAATGGAAACTGTGCATAGCCAATTTGGAAGCCAACTTCACAAGGTCATATCTTCCTCATCCAGGGTCAGATCGAGGCCAAATTTTGGGAGCATGTTCGTCTCGTTGACCCGGTGGATTTAATATGTGGCACGCACAATGACATGGCCTGAGAATTGAGAAATTTAAGAGACGTTCACCAGAAAAACCCAAAATTTGTAGGGAAATTTCAGCAATGCGTCTCGTCGATCAAACTCCCATATCACAGCACTCGCGCATCGAATCGACCTCAAACTAGACCCATTACGAGCACGAGGTCAGAGGCTTCATCCGAGCCGAACAACACACGTGATGGACTATCGATTCGATGCATGATGAGTCCAAAATTGCTGAAATTCCGGCCACTAGAATCCAAGCTCCGGCCAAAGTTTCCTAATTTTGAAAACGGTCATCTGGGAATCAAATCGAGCTGTTCTTTTTGCAGAATGATCATGGCAACTAGCTTGTTACGCTGAAATCAAGAAATCAGCGATAAAAAAATGAGCAAAAGGCTGAATCTTAAATTTCAGATTGCAAATTTTTCTATGTTTTTGCCACGTCATGATCATGGTTCGAAACTCAGATCCATGACTCGAAATTGATACCAAAATGATTGTCTCCTAGAGCTCATCAAGAAAATAATAATCTTTTAACTGGATGGTGACCAGAAAAGCCCCAAATCTGTCGTAGAAAGTTTACACAAATGAACGACCATTGTTGGGACTGATTTGAAATTACTTAGATTGTTGGTGTAGGGGCAAAATCATCATTTTGCCCCATATTCTTAGATTTTCTTTAATTATTTTAGTACCTAGTTTTCAACAATTAGGTCAAAACTTGATTGTACACTTATGTTTAGGTCCCACTTCTATATAAGCAACGTACCATCATCATGTAAAGGGGTTTCTCTGATCAATAAAAAGTTCTTTTTTTCTTGAGTCTTGGGTCACAGCTTGGAGAGAGAGAGGAGGGAGAAAATTTAGAGGGTACCCTTAGGTAACTTTCTCTCTCCTTTCTCCCCTCCTCTCTCCTCTCTCTCCCTTCTTTCTCTCTCTTATTTCTTTTTCTCTTCTCTCTCCTCTCTTTCTCTCTTCTTTCTCTCTCCTCTCTCTCTCTCTCTCATTTCTCTCTCTTCTTCTCTCCTTCTTCTTTCTCTCCTCTATCTCCCATGGTAGTGCTCACTGTCGAGTGTAGTTTCCTTTCTCTCTCCTCTCTCTCTCTCTCTCTCTCTCTTCTTTCTCTCCCTTTCTTCTTTCTCTCCTCTATCTCCCATGGTAGTGCTCACTGTCGAGTGTAGTTTCCTTTCTCTCTCCTCTCTCTCTCTCTCTCGCCTTCCTCTTTCTTCTTTCTCTCCTTTGTTTCGCATGACAGTGCTCACTATCGAGCACGATCTCCTTTCTCTCTCCTCTCTCTTTCCCTCTCTCTTCTTTTTCTCTCCTCTCACTTTCTCTCTTATTTCTCTTTCTTATTTTTATCTCTCTCTTCTTTCTCTTCTTTGTCTCACACAATAGTGCTCACTACCTAGCGTGATCTCTTTTCTCTCTTTCCTTTCCTCTCTTTTCTCTCTCATCTTTCTCTCTCTTTTGTCCCTCCTTTGTCTCGCACGACAGTGCTCACTGCCGAACGTGATCTTTTTTCTCTCCTTCCTTTCCTCTCTTTTGTTTTCTCTCTCATCTTTCTCTCTCTTTTTTCTTTTCTCTTCCTTCTTTTATTTTCTCTCTCTTCTTTCTCTCTTCTCTTTCCTTGAGTTTCTCTCTTTCCTCTCAGGCACGCATTACAGAGAGCATTGCTGGGTGCCAAGCGTGACCTTCTCTCTCTTTTCTTTTCTTTCTATTTTACACGGCAGTGTAAGCTGTCGAGCACAATTTTCTCTCTTCTTTTTCTTCTGTCATTTCTCTCTTTCTTTCCTTCTTCTCTTTATTTCTCTTTCGTTTCTATCTCTTTCTTCCTCTTTCCTTTCTCTTTCTTTCTTTCCTTCTTCTCTGTCTTTCTCTTTCCTGTCTCTCTCTTTCTTTCATTTTCTTCCTTCTTCCTCTTTCCTTTCTCACCCTTACTTTCCTTCTTCTCTTTCTTCTTCTTTCCTTTCTCTCTCTTCTTTTATTTCTCTCTCCTCTTCTTCTCTTTCTCTTTCTTCTTCTTCCCTTTCTCTCTCTTCCTCTTTCTTTTGTCTCATCTCCTTTCCTTTTCTCTCTCATCTCTTTCCTTTTTTTCTATCCTGCATGCCAATGAACACTATCGAGCACAACTTTCTCTCTCTTTCTTCTTAGTCTCGCACGACAGTAAAAACTGCTAAGCGCGACCCTCTCTTTCTTCTCTGTCCTTTCTATCTCACACGACAGTGAGTGCTGCCGAGCTCTTTCTCACCTTTTTATCTCTCATGGCAGTGAATGCGGCTGAGCATGACTCTCTCCTTTCCTTCTTCCTTCAGTCTCGCCCGGCATTGAACGTTGCTAAGCGAGACCTTTCTTCGTTCCTTCTTTCTATCCTGTGCGGCAGCACACACTGTCGGGCATTATTTTTCTCTCTCCTTCTTTTCTATTTTGCACGACAGTCCATGTCACCAACCATGATTTCTTCCTTTTCCTCCTTTTTCTTTATTTGATCAGAGGGTACGCTGAGCCTTGTACAACCGTGTTAGTCTTGACACCGAGTAGCCTAGCCGTCATGCCGGTCTAGTTATTGAGCTCGTCTAACTGCCATGTTATATCAGCTGTTGCGCTAGACCAACCATTGCGGTAGTCTTGTTGTTGAGCAGCCTAGCCATCGTGACGGTATGATTATCGAGCCCATCTATCTGTCGTGCCTGACTAACCTCTGTGCCGGTCTTGCCATTGTGCCAATCTAGCTGCCTGATTAAACTTCTTCCTTCTTTTTCAACCTCACTCATATTCTTTCTTATATCCCACTCATTTCTCATTTTTATTATTGTAAAATATGTACTAAGGGTTATTTGTCAAGGAGACGCCGGAAGGCTGTCAAATTGATATGAACTCGATCATGTCTTTTTTCCATTTTTCTTTGAGTACACACACCTGTGTGCGCTCACTCTATGATAAGGTGGGGTCCTCAAACCCACTTGTCTATACTCTAATGTATATGTGAATGTAGGGAAAGAAGAAATAGGCCAAAGAAGGCGATTTTGAACTTGTTATAAGTTCGGGGGGATTCCAGCATGATCTAAGAGGGTGCCCATGTGAGTCAGCTTGAGTGCATCACGAACCCAGGTGAGGTAAGTCCCACCTCACACCTTAATTCCTCTCTCACTGGTTGGTATTCCTACCCATGGCTTCCTCATACGGTTCACGACAGAGCGGTCTCAGTTCCCCGGTCCATATCAAACCCAAAGCCAAGTCATCAGGTCACCCCACTCGAGGGCGAGATCGAGGCATCTAACCAGCTTAGCGACTCCACTGGGGACACACTGCCCCATTATTAGATCGTCCTTGTTTGACTTGCCTTTTTTCTGTTTCCTGTTTACTTTACACACACATGTCTTCGAGATTGCATAACCCTTTCATCTGATCGGGGACTTTCTAATCCCTGCACTCATGAGTCCTCTTCGGGAGCAGGTTCCGCGAACCTCGTTCCTGACCTTTGTTTTGAGCGTTGATCCTATGTCACGCTCCCAGGTCTTGACCTGGGTTGATGTGAGGAGGGACCCAGAAGTCCCTCGCTCCCCATCTCCTAGCCTTGGTGGACCCTCCACCAAAGCACCTTGCATGGGTGGTGCATTAGCCACCGCACAACATGCACCCTGCAACCGGCAAGTTACTTACCGGTCCTACTGCTCAGGGCAGCCGAAAGGCAGTCCCTCCCCTTCATGTGCATGGCAGTCCAGCTGCTAATGAGTTTGTGGGTTGCCGTAAGGCCACCCCCCATGCTCTATCACATTGGGCCCCTGTAACAAGAGGCTTGACACACAGAGAAGGAGGTCCTAAAGCCATCATCCTACACATGCATCAGGGCTCGTGGTCCACCCACTCGAGCGACACTTCCGGGAAACCCTCAAGCTACCCCAAACCGTTGTCCAGGCTTAGGTCCTCTTGGACTTGGCCCTGTATACTTGATGCATACATACAACACTACTCGAGGCAGTCCTCTGATTGCGCTTAGCCTAGTACACGAGAAACGACTCCCTCGTCGTCCCTCTCAGCACATGCCTGCTCACTCTGTGAAGGGTGGTCACAAAGCCACTCACTCACAAACAAATGCTCGCAATCCTCGACCTCCTAAGGCTCGACCGATTGCTCGAGCTCAGGTTCACCCTCAGGTCACCCGGAGCCCTTCTGCAAGTGGCACTCACGCGGCACCCCAACAGACAACTCCAAGCTCCCGACTAAAAGGTCACTGGAAAATGTCTCCTCCCCATTCGTCCCTTCTCCTCCTGACGAACCGCTCAAGACTTGGTACTCGAAGTCTTTTCCTAATAGTACTATCTTGAGGCCCTCTTGACACTGGTCCTATTCTCAGTGCCCACAAAAGAGCTTGGGGCAAGGCTCTTTTGGGGGATGAAGTCTTCCATCCCATATCTCTCCCCAGGCTAAGATCGAATCATTGCCGTCATGCCTTACTGCATCTCATGGAGACGGCTCGCACATGTTTGAAGAAATCAGACCTTTCACAATCATGGTCCCAGTCTCAGTTTTGGAGGGAAGTACATCAGAACTTGAGATTCAAACATGCCCGAGGCCTACGAATAGTCCCAAGAAAAGAAGCCAAGACACACGAGACAAGCAAGCCTGCTGACCCCTTAGCCGAGAACCCCTTTCGTCCACTATAGGCAGTGGAGGAGCTTGAGATGAAGGAAGCCTGCATAGTTATTAATGTCGTGGGAGATGACCCAATCTTGCTGTACTTGCGGTCTCAAGATCGTCGTGAACTGGTCCTGACTAGGTCAGCATACAAGGCTCGAGCTCAGTCAGGGCATGCTAAACCCTTACTGACCGACTTGTCGCACCCAGTTCGGCATATGCACTAGACCCCGATAGTAAAAGAGACCAATCCTCCTGAGGAAACTGTCAGTGTGATGGTTGTTAACGAGCCCACTAATTATCAAGAGGACCGCATGAATCGGTTCAAGGACATGATTCAAAAGATGATGGAGAAAATTGATCTGATGGAGAGTACTCGGCCTACTGAGAACTCAGAACACCAGGAAGCCAATTCTCCTCATCTGTCTAATCCGGTCTCGACGAAGTCATCTCCTACCCAAGACCATTCCTTCTCTCCACAGGTCTCTCAATCCGACATTGATGCCATGTTCACTCGTAGCTTGCAAGGCAAACAAATCTCGGGCATCCTAGCTTTAGCTCTTTATCAGAAGCCCTACCCAGCTTATATTGATCAACTCCCATTTCCCCCAAATTATCAGAAAGGGAAGCTTCTGCACTTCAATGACACGAGTTTGCCTCATCAGCACATTGCCCACTTTTACTCGGCATGTCAAGAGACAGCAGCTGATGGGAGGCTTTTTCTCTGTTAGTTTGTTGAAACCCTTGATGGGTCTGCATTCAAGTGGTATGCAAGACTTCCTCCAAATTCAGTGTAGACCTGGAAAGAAATGGGGCAGTTCTTTTACAAACGCTTCTATGAGGTTGAAAGGCAAGTCCAAACTATTGAGCTTCTCACGATGATCTAAAATCTAGACGAGCCGGTCGATCAGTTCATCGTGAGATGGAGACATCTAGCGGCACATCAAGCTACTTTCATGCCAGAAATCGACGCACTCCAAACATGTATGTACAACATGCGGCCAGAAATCTCCCTGCATGTTGAGGCGTCAAACCCAACCTCTATATTGGATTTGATTTTCAAAGCAATCCGGATAGAGAGTCTATTTAAGCATCATGGAAAGCTTCAAACCCCAATGTCGAATGGGGAAACAACCAAAGTTCTAAGAGCAGTCGTTCCAATTCTCAGGGTAGTCAACAAAAAGGTGTGATTAGTGTTGTTGTCATTATGTCCGACCCCAAGAAGGCTTCACCTCAAACCCTAGATTTCTCTAAGGGGGTGAACCCTTCAAATGCTGAAGGGACATGTCAGGCAGGTTAGAAACCCACTCCTACAATAAGGTCCCTCCACCTCTGAATCTCATACAAATGATTACTGGGAGGAGCAGAATAAGAAGGTATACAGTTTTGATAGGGAGTGGGTTCCGACTCTACTACGAATGTTGCTTGAGCAACATATTATTACCTTACATGAGGTGAAGAGGCCAGAAAATGCTGACTTTGCCACCTATAAGAGATATTGTGCATATCATAGAATGTTGGAACATCTGTTTAGGACTGTGTCACTCTCAAAGATCACATCGAAGCTTTAATCCAGAAGGGGCAGATACAACTCGATAGCCTTAAGAAGGCATTTAGGGTAGTTGAGGCATCTCATATTGTGACAATTCAAGAAGAAGTTGAGCAAGCATATCACCTAGATGAACTGCCACCAGACCTCCTTCAAGTGCTGTTTTGTATGATGCTCCGATTTGGGGTCATCACACCGAAGCCGTCACGACAGCCTTGACAACTTGCTCGAGGGACTGAGAACCTTTGGTGCCTATTTCATCAGATTCGAGGTCCTGACATTGGGGGATGCTTTGGCTTTCAAGCTATAATGTTAGAGAAAGTATGAGGAGGATGCACCGTCCTCTCTATCTTAGAGGATCATGTTCAACCCACTGAACGGTCAACACAGGAGGTCATCCAGACACAAATCCCTTGTGAAGACACGCTGCCCGAGCTTTCTGACTCTGACGAACCCTCAACGTCCCAGCCATGGCAGGTCTATCGAGGATGAAGTAGGGTGAAATCCATGAAGAAGGAGGCTATTCGCCAAGCAAGGCCTGCCCCTAAGCCTCGTGAACTTGGTCCGCCTGTGCCCATTCCCAAAAATGGTAGAAGGAGACGAGCACCAAGAGCCGCTCGCCGAAAGAGGAAACTCCCTCAACCCCAGATTGAGGTCGAGGTCCTCAAGCCTCTTCCTCCTTTGCTAACTCTGCAAGAATTCTTCCCTGAGTTAGTTGCTGTCACTGACCAAGGTCCACAATTCTGTCAAAAAGATACTCCCGGGTCTTCCTCAACCACCACGTCCAATAAGGGTGACGACATTAAAAGCACCCCCCAACGGTCCAAGCAATAAAAGTTTTCCTGTACAAGACCAATTCTGGTGATGAAGCTAAAAGCTACCTAAATCGGTCCAATCTGAGTAACGACCTTAAAAGATCTTCCCCTTCTTCCATCCCTGACTCTTCTACCACTTCTTCTTCTTCTGCTAACATGACTTCCATGGGTCAACACGTGAATGTCCAGACTTTGAGGCTCTTGACAAAGAGCTGAAAATTTACAATATCAGCAGGTGACATCAGAGGCAGCTGAAAAAGACAGTGGCCCAAGCAGCCGTTTTCTTGTCAGTTACTAATGCCTTGGGAGCCAATGCAAAATCTCCTCCTATTACCAAAGAGATTCCCAAGTGGCACAAGAATCGGAGAGGTCAAGAGGGCAGAGATACTATTATCATGAGGCATGCCACCTGGTACAGATCTCGGAAGTAGTGACCAATGCTGATCCGATCAGTCTCAGGTTAGGCAAGAGGTTACAGCTACCTGTGCAGAGCCGAAGCTTTTGAAGTACCCTAGTCCGCCGCTCATCCCTAATCATAACACATCGATCAATCCACCACTCCTTAAATTCCCGAGATCACCATTGGTCCCATATACCCAACCATCTCCAAGACCTAAACCTCCATCAACCTCCATTTTACCTACACCTACCCGTATTACCCAATCCAACCAGCCTCCGCCAGACTTTGCTAGACCTGGTCAGTCAACACCAAGTCCGGTGGCACAACCTTTACCTACTCAACCCTCTCAAACTCTCCAATCCACATCGGTTGTACAACTAAGACAACCGGTACCCCAAAACCAACCTTCATCATCTAAATCTACCTCACAATCCTCTATACCACCAAAACCCGCGGTAGATCTTGAAGTGTATGAAAACGATAATCGTAAAAACTAGGATAATGTGGCAGCTGTGTCTATGATTGCTGAATCACAGAACTCTCCCCTTGAACTTTTCGAGCGTTGCTCTTCCCAACCAACCCCAAATGCCTCAAAGTTCGCTCTACCAGTCATATGCACTCTCTCTCCTTGAAGCTGACCCCTAGTCAAGTAAATAAGCGGTAGAAGTAGCCACCACGTTCTATACCGTCAAAGTCCAGTTTGAGGCAGAGATGTTAAGAGCATGGGTGCTCACAAGCTCTGAAGTCGAGGCATTCGAGGTCAATGAAGCATCCTCTGGATCGTCGAAGGATGACGAAGTGGAAGTTCAAGAAGCCCCTGAGGAGTGGAAAGAAGGTGGACAAGCCACGGCTGACGATCTCAAGGCGATAAACTTGGGTGATAAGAATGACCCAAGGAAAACTTTTATTTCAGTTAACATGTCACCTGATGAAAAAGAGTGCTATGTTGCTTTTCTACGGGTGAATCGAGATGTCTTTGCTTGACACTATCATGAGAGCCTAGTCTTGACCCCCAAGACGAAGTACATCGGCTCGGCATTGACCCATCCTTTAAACAAATGAAGCAGAAGTTCAGAAGGTTTTGGCCTGATCTTGAAATACAGAGAGATACTGAGGTAACTAAGCTCAAGGAAGCAGGTTTTGTTCAAGAAGTCAAATACCTGAAATGGCTCGCCAATGTTGTGCCAGTTAAGAAGAAGAACGGGAAAATCAGGGACTGTATCGACTTCTATGATTTGAATGCTGCTTGTCTAAAAGATGACTTCCCATTTCCATAGACAGAAATGCTTATCGCTTCCACAACCCATTGCCAGATGTTCTCCTTCATGGATGGATATTCAGGGTACAATCAAATAAGAATGGCATCGAGGACGAGAATGCCACCACCTTTCTGACTCCCAAAGGGGTCCTCTGCTACGTAATGATGTCATTTGGGTTGAAGAATGTAGGTTCCACGTATCAATGACCAATGACCACAATTTTCAAAGACATGCTCCACAAAGAGGTAGAATGTTATGTGGATGATTTGATGGTGAAATCCAAAAAGAAGGAAGATCACATGCGTGACCTTGAGAAGGTGTTCGACATGCTTCACTTTCTTCAGCTCAAAATGAACCCCTTGAAGTGTGCCTTAGGTGTATGTTCAGGAAAGTTCTTAGGGTTCTTCATCTGATATCGAGAAATTCCCTCGCTAATGACACTTTCAGAACTTTGGTCTCTTCAAGGCTAGTTTGCTTATATTCGGAGATTCGTTTCCAATATCTCAGGTCGTTGTAAGCCTTTTGCACACCTGTTGAAGAAGGACTCTCCTTTCATTTGGGACGAGGCATGTCAGGCCACCTTGGATGACATCAAGGAGTATTTGTTTCACCCCCAGTACTCTCCATGCCAGTATTAGGAAGGCCCCTCATTCTGTATGTGACCGCTCTCAATGAGTCGCTCGGTGCGCTCCTGACACAAAATAATGTGGGAGGAAAAGAAGTCGTTTTGTATTACCTCAGCCCAATGGTTTAAAAAGCGGATCGGTGACCCGGATCGGGCACCTCAAAAATCAATCCGGATCGACGAATCAGCGATCCGGATCGGGAATCGGGTGAATCAGTTAGAATAAAGCTTCAAACAAATTCGAAAAAATTATTAAAATTCATTATAAATATTGTTTTTTAGGAATTCAATAAGAAATGAGGGTATTCCATTAAGAATTTTCATGTTTTTGCATGAATATGCGAATATTGATGTGTTCTTTCCCTGCATGAACTACTATTCAGCATTTAATTTACATCACACAAAAGGATAAACATAGATTTATCATGGAATAAGTATATCAACAAACATGGACTACAATAAAGCATACAATTAGTAACATACGATCTAAAAATAAAATGA
>NW_006497511.1:11327-36648 GCF_000471905.2 Amborella trichopoda | reverse complement strand
GTTGGCTATCAGCATTGCCCTTGCATTTGGGAAAAAGAGAAGCGATTGATTGTCAGCGTTGATCTTCCATCTGAGGAAAAGAGAAGCGGTTGATTGTCGGCGTTCCTCTGCATCTGAGGAGCAGAGAAGCGGTTGGCTATCAGCGTTGCTCTTACATCTGGGGAAAGGAGAAGAGATTGATTGTTAGCGTTACTCTTGCATTTGAGGAAAAGAGTGCAGCTGATCACCAGTGTTCTAGATCGAGTATATCAGATATACAAAGTAGACTTCTCTAGCAAAGAAGTGGCCTATGATGTAGAGCATGCCCTGTTCACAGTAAATGCCCTTCCACAAAACAACATGGAGTTCACAATTGTGCTTAAGGACTTGGTTTCCAAACCAGATGGAATTCCCTTTGACTGGGTCACCATCAATAAAGTTACCAGTTCCAAAGTCCCCAACCCTCGGAGGCTCTTCATTAAAGGAATGCTCTCATAAACTCTTGCCAATGGATATGGATGCTACCCCATTTGAGTGATGGTCCAAGCTGCCGACCGTGCATGTTCACTGCTGAGCATGCTGAGCTGTCGTGCGTGTTCACTCCCAAACACGCTAAGCTGCCGTACATGTTCACTGTCGAGTACAAAGCCACCGTGCACACTTAGTCATGCTTACTGACGAACGTCTGTCGTCGTGCACAACTGCTGCTGTGCATGACCACTATCAGGCACGACTACTGCCATGCACGACCATTGCCGAACATGCTTGCTGCCGCGCATGATTAACCGTCGTGCACAAAAATTTAATGAATGTGTTCCTTTACACTTGTGCGCTCATCACATGTTATCACACGATGTTTTAGTCGCTTGTGACCCCTCGGCTCCTAGCAATCGTTCAGTTGCCTGTGACCCTTTGGTTTCTCGAGACCTTTCGGCTGTCTATGACCCTTCGACTGCACGCAACTGTTCGGCTTACCTTTCCAAAACTCCTTATGCAAACATCGAAAAATCTCTCAGCTCACTGCTAAGAACTCCCTCCTTCTTCCTGGTGCTTCCCTGTCGCCGGAAAACCATCAATAGCTCACTGTGAAAACCTTTGCCTTCCCCGTGTTTTTCTTATGAGCCACCCAGAAACCTCAACAAGCCAGTACTCACTCGATCGGAAAACCCTACCACAAGTCCCTCTTTCTCTTCTTTCCCTTGTGCTTATTGCTGAGCCCTTTCCCTTTCTGACACGTTCCTTTTGCTGGCAAACACTACTGGAAACCTACGAGAACTCCCCTTGGCGGAACTCTTCCCCTCAAAAATCCTCTCCTACTGTTAGAAGCTTCAGACATTTTTACCTTCGGTAAAATAGTAAAAGGGGTTTTACACCCCTTTTATAGCAGAGGCTTCCCAAAACTGCCCTGCGCAAAATGGAAATTCTACGCAAGGCTAGAAGGCCAAACGATGACAGACCAGGCCGGGCCGGGTTTGGGCCCAAGCCTGAAAATGCTACTGCCGAGCGCGCCCCCTTTCAAATGTTGCTGCCGAGTACGGATGGCTGCTGCCGAGCGAGTTCTCTCTAATGTTGCCACTGAGCGCGTTCTCTCAGCAAATGTTGCCACTGAGCGCATTCACTCGCTGAATGCTATCGTCGAGCGCAACCTCTCGACACATGTGCTACAGAGCATGTTCCCGTGTGCTGCCGAGCGTGTTCCTTCGTCAAGTGCTGCCATGCGTGTTCCCTCTACAGCCGTGCACACTCTACCACCATGCATACTCTGATGCTTGCTATCGTGCTTGGATCACTGTCGTGTGTGCTTTGCTGCCAATTGCATTTGATCGCCGCTGAGCGTATTCACCACTGAGCACACTCTTTTGGCGTCTGCACCCACACCTTTTGCATGCATCTCTATGCATGCCTTCCTTAGTCGGCCCGTTCATGTGCACATCAGCAAGGTTTGACCCTCACCACCTGGCCATCCCCAGAGAGTCGTACCCACTTTTTAATCCCTAGTGAGTCTATTTCTTCTTACCATACCTCACTGAGTCACCCTCAACATCCGAACCCGCCCATGAATTGTCCCTGCCATTTCATCCCCTAGTGAGTCAGACAACCATCCACAATTTCATTTTCATATTCCAGTGAGTCCACCCCACATTTGGCTACCCGCATACATGGCAACTCCCATCATCACGGTCCAGCTGTATGACCCTAAACTATAGTGCACGTCCTAGCAGCATGATGTTAAACTATTTCGCACAATGGTCCAGCTGTATGACCCTAAACTATAGTGCACATCCTGGCCGCATGATGTTAAACTGCTTCACAAAGTGGTCAAGCTGTATGACCCTAAACTATAGCGCACGTCTTGGCTACATGATGTTAAACTGCTTTGCACAACGGTCCAACTGTAAGACCCTAAACTATAGTGCACGTCCTGGCCGCATGATGTAAAATTGCTTAGCCAAAATCCCAGTGGCATGACCTTAAACACGCCTTCATACAATTCCATACCATCTCCATTTCCTCCCAAGTGAGTCCATCTTTATTACCCTTTATGAACTCGCCACATTCCCCAGAGAGTTGAACCCATGCTCACAAAACCACGGTGAGCCATTCCATCATCCATACTCACCGTCAGCTAGTGGGTCATCCCTTATCCACCTTCCATATAAACACAATCCATCATTCACAGACGGTCTCATGCCATCTCCCTCAAGTGACGCAAACCACCACCATACTCACCCTATGGCCTCCACTAACTATCATCCATCTCCACAATGGTCCAGCTGTATGACCTTAAACTGTAATGCACATCCTGGCCACATGACGTTAAACTGCTTTGCCTAGGTCCTTGAGGCAAAAAAAAAAAGAAGGGCATGTTGTAAACCCGAACGGGAACGACATGAGTAAAAATGACGAACGGGCATGGTCACAAAACCATGAGTAAGAGAGTTCTGTAAATAAAAACTGGGCAGGGTGAAAACCCGAAAGGGCCCCCTGAGTAAAAATGGAAAGAAAAGTAGACATGGCCTTGAGGTCATGGGAAAAAGAGGCTAAATAAAAAGGAGGTAAGTGAAAACTGTCTCTACGACATCGCTTCCCCTGTCCAAGCGAAAACTCGAAAGGGCACTCGGACCAAAAAGCAAGCTAATGCAGCGTCTGCCACCATACGTTGCTTCTGCCAACATTTCAAGAAATAAATCCTCAGTAGCAAAATATCATGTTATTAGGACCAAAAAAAAAATCAGTCAGCCATATGTCCAACGGGGTGTAAACGTTAAAATCATCCCACTAGATCCCACACAAGCAAGAAACTGTCAAATCAGGTCAAAACCTACCTACAACAACCAGGGTGAAGCCCATCGAGGTTGTCTCGTCAAAATCCCTCCCTCGTCGGACCAGACATTCGGGTTATGCCACCAAAAGCCCCCAACTGGGCTCGACAAGATGGGGCCCACAGAGGTACCCTACTTGTCAAAGCATACCTGGTGTAGTAGCAAACAATGCCACCAATAAGTCCGATGAGGGTGAGACTTTAAAAGCTTCTTATACATCCAACATGGGTGACGACTTTAAACACATCCCTTAAAAGTCTTCACATCTGGGGCAAGCAAACAAAACCCTCAACCGTCTGAGCGCCTTGATCACCTCTATGGGAAGCAGCTTTGCACGAGTATCCCTTTGACTTTTGTGTGTTCCGGTGACCAAGAAGAAAACTAAAGTCGGAGGAACAATTTTGTTTCGAATGTTGTACTTCTTGCTTCTCTCGAAGCACAACATTCAGCAAGGAAAGATTCTTTGACGTCATTTTCCATCACTTGTATCCCTAATGCGAATAAGGAGAGAGCAGTTCACGACCTAGGTCTGCAGGTGCCAAAATGCCTGTGGACTATGGAAGCCGTAGGACAATAAGCACTGATCTTAAGTGAAAATTCTAACAAATCTTAGAATGGATTGAGAATGTGAAAGGACATGGCTAAGGGTCAAGTTTTGTCACAATCTGACAAGTTTAAGGCAATGCATATGACAAAATAGTTTCAGGAAATCCTACCTCTATCATGCTGAAAATGGGTTTTGAACTACAAAACCATTATCGCAGATCAGATGGTCTCCATACCATTTTCATTGGATTCAGAACGGTCAAAAACCCCTGGGTATAAGTTTTCGGTGCGTTTGGACACTTTTGAAGCAAGTCATGGCCAAATTACCTAAAATGGGTTGGCCATATACTATTACGGTGCACCCTCGGCCAACCAGTTTCCATTAATTGAAAATTTGGATCACAAATTCAGGAGAAAACTTCACAAGGACATATCTTCCTCATCCTAGGTCAGATCGAGCCCAAATTTTGGGAGCATGTTTGTCTCGTCGACTCGGCCGATTTGATATGCGGTACGAACGGTGACATGCGTAGACACCCCATTTTAAATCTTGCAAATTGTATGGTTTCCTAAACTCTGAGGACCATATTATCCTAGTCAACCCAAAATCCATAGTTCACACTGCTTACCCTGTGACCTGGAACTGTAGAAACCCTGTTTTGACCCAAAATCCTGCAAACGACCTATTTTACAAAAATAATCATTAAAAATAGTAAAAAAATCTGTTTTGATCCATATTTTCTCTGGAAGCTTCACAAGAGGTTGAGGAACACACCAGAAGTGAAAAATATCAATTTGGACAAAGTTTGGCTTGGGTGACACTGGTAGTGTCACTGGGCCTAGACTGGGCCACACACCTGATGTCACCCAGATTTGGGCGACACTGCTAGTGTCACCCTGGTGACAACACTGTTGTCTAGTTAGGTGCCTCAATCTCTCCCTCCAGATTTGGATGATCTGGCAGAACATAT
Source organism: Amborella trichopoda (assembly GCF_000471905.2). The sequence goes on along the minus strand of NW_006497511.1, from coordinate 31,829 downwards.
CTTGGGTTTCTAGTTAACCTGGGATTTGAGATTGCTCTCTCAGAACTTTGCCCGAGAGCACGGGCAAGTATACCAACCGATGAGAGAGGAATTGAAGGTGGGTTTGGGACTTACTCGGGCTAGCTCACGTGGGCATCCTCTTAAATCACAAAGAAATCCCCCCAGCGACTTTAGCTAGTTTGGAATGTCCTCCCTTGACCGACAATCCTCTTGCTTTCTGCACAACACTTCTATGGTTAATTTGTCAGACAAGTGGGTCAGAAAGACCCACCCTTGTCTTAGGGCAATGTATGTTCATACGAGAGGGCGATGAAGCATACAATTCAAATAAGATAGAAAAGGGAATAAAAATTAATGACGAGGTGAGACTAGCATGGCAACCGGGAAGTCATCGACTCAGAGTGGTAACAAGATGGGCATGGTTCTCAAGACTAGCATCACGGCAATACTACTCGAAATCGAGACTGATATGGCAGTGCTAGGCTAAGTCTACCCTTAGTCAAGTTAAAAGAGAAAGATAATGAAAAAAAAGCACGAGACGACAGAGAGATGGGGTCTCGACGGTGCTAAGCATTGCCACTCACGACCGTGGAATAGCAGTATCGTGGCCCTTGAGCATTGCTCGACACTATTGCTCATGGAAAGAGAGTGAGAAATGAACTATGGACGGCTCTAAGCATCACCTTTGGCAACAAAACGAGATAACACTCTCCCACGCGGGCAGCGATAGTCTCTGATGAAGTGCACAATGATAGTCCTTTGTAAAGCGCATGGTGGTAATCATCACAAGGTGCATGAAGATACGCATGGGACACTGAAAGGATGGCGATAAGTACCGAATACACGAAGGAAAATTGGTAGGAGACCTTTGAGTAACCTTATGAAGATCTTGGCCGATTCCAGGGCTATTATGAGACTACCAAAATTTCCACTGTTTGTTAGGCTTTATTGAGTGGGGGCCCCATGTTGATGAAAAATACCTTCCAACAACATGCCCCACCGAATGTTGTGCTTCGAGAGAATCGAGAAGTGCAATCATTTGGGAAGTTTAAGGGATCTTGTCGAAGTCTTCACCCTCAAGGGACTATTTGTGATTTCGAAGCGTGAGGCTTTTGTTGGGACCTCTTCAGACAAAATCAGGCCTTTTCTGAAGGCCAAATTCTATAAACCTTAGGTCGGCATTGTTCATTGCTACACCAAGTTTTATTTTGATGCTCAGGGTATCTCTGTAGGTCCCGCTAGCGAGGTCTAGTAGAGGGCTTCTGAACCTCCCCAAAAGCCTAGTCCCATGTAGGCTAGGGCATTTTGGCGAGGTATACCCTGAACCTTGTGGCAGTTAGACCCTGAATTTGTTAGTTTATTACCTTCGTGATGGTTCTTAACATTTTTGGAGGGATCTTTTAGTCATTGTCCCCAATCTCAAGGACTCTTGTTGTTGTTGAACTGGGGCGATCTTATGTGGTTCTCACTCCCTGATGAGCCATGTTGAAGCGTGGGGGATCTTATGCGGTTCTCACCCCCTGATGAGCCATGATTGTTGGGAGATCTTATGCGGCTCTTACTCCCTGATGAGCCATGTTGAAATGTGGGGGATCTTATGCGGCTCTCACCCCCTGATGAGCCACGATAGTTGGGAGATCTTATGTGGCTCTCACTCCTTGATGAGCCATGTTGAAACATGGGGGATCTTATGCGAATCTCACCCCCTAATGAGCCATGATGGTTGGGAGATCTTATGTGGCTCTCACTCCCTGATGAGCATGCGACTCTCACCCCTGATGGTTGGGAGATTTTATGCGGATCTCACTCCCTGATGAGCCTTGTTGAAACGTGGGGGATCTTATACCGCTCTCACCCCTTGATGAGCAATGACGGTTGGGAGATATTATGTGGCTCTCACTTCCTGATGAGCCATGTTGAAACGTGGGGGATCTTATGCGGCTCTCACCCCCTGATGAGCCATGATTATTGGGAGATCTTATGCAGCTCTCACTCCCTGATGAGCCATGTGGTGTTGCGATTGGATGCTGACTTTGAGGATTTTAGGCAGACCTCATTAGCCAGGATTGTGACTATTTGGAGAATGAATGGGCCGACTTAAGGAAGGCATGTGCGAAGAAGCACGTAAAGGGCATGCATGCGTATTTAGGCTAACTGGGGAGGTGGTATGCACACACGAACGGGTTGGTTAGGGAAGACATGCATGAAGATGTATGTAAAAGGTGTGTGCGCATATGTGGGGGCATCTTTAAGGTCATGCCTCTTGGACCTGGGCAAAGCAGTTTAACGTTATGGAGTCAGAACTTGTATTATAGGTTAGGGTCATACAACTAGACCGCGGTTATATAATTTAAAGTCATGCAACTAGTACCATGCAGTTTAAGGTCGTGCAACGAGATCTCTGCTATAGTTTAAGGTCATATAGTTTGGACCATGGATATGCAGTTTTAGCTCATGCAACATGGACCAGGGCTGTGCAGTTTAAGGCCATGCAGTACGGATCAGAATGTGGGTCATCATGTAGGTAAAGCTACATGGGGGACGGGTTGTGGATAACAATCTGACTCCCTGGGGATAGAGATAGTTAAGGCTATACATAAGTGAGAGGTTTAGATAGAGATGGTGGCACTCAAGGAGTGGCAGACGGACATGAATTCAACAGGGATTAGGAGGTCCAGTGTGACCTCTTGGGGGTAATGAGCAATGACATGCATGTGACTCTGCTGAGGATGACAAGCTAGAGCACAGATGAACCTCATGAGGGCTGAGAGGATAAGAAGGGCCCTAAACTCCCTGGGGGTAGTGGGTCGTAATAAGACGTGACTCTTACTGAGATGTTGGTGTGAAACAAACCCATTAAGGGTTAAAGGGGTAGTAATGACTCTTGCACACATCTCACTCCACTGGGGATGTTGATGGAATACCCTTTCAACGAGGAGGTGTTATATCTCTCAATTGGAGTTGTGCGTATGGACCCTTTGTCGTGCCATACGTTACACTTTTAGGGTCTTGTAGTTTGGACCATGGCTATGCAGTTTAAAGTCATGCGGCTAGGACTGTGCAGTTTAAGGTTGTGCAACTAGACCTTCGCTACAGTTTAAGGTCATATAGTTTGGACCATGGCTGTGCAGTTTAAGGTCATGCAGCATGGATCGTGGTCATACAGTTTTGAGTCATGAGACAAGGACTATGCAGTTTAAGGCCGCGCAACTAAACCTTCGCTACAGTTTAAGGTCATATAGTTCAGACCATGGTCGTACAATTTTGAGTCATGCGACAAGGACTATACAGCTTAAGGTCGTACAACTAGACCACTGCTCCAGTTTAAGGTCATATAGTTCAGACCATGCAGTTTAGGGTCGTGCATATGGAACGTGTCGTGGTGAGGGAATTTGACTCCATGGGGAACAGAGCCGTCACAGGAGGCTAGACTCCCCGAGGACTGAGGCTATGGTGCAGGGGATGAACTTCTTGAGAGTACAAGACGATGGTCCAGCTGAGAGTGTCATGGCATTCGCGTGGCACTTAATGTCGGATGGCGCACACGGCATTGGTGAAGCGTGCGGCAATGGCCCATTGTAAAACGCGTGACAATGACACTTGAAGAAGGCGCATGGTGATGGCCTTGACGAAGGCGTGCGAGGATAGCCTTCTGGGTGAAGAGCGCGATGATAGCCCTCTCAGGTCTCGAGCTTGACCCACCCCAACCTGGTCTTATTGCCGTCAAGAACTGGGGACTGAAACGTCATTTCATGTTTATCGAGGACAATTTATGGCACTGATGGGTATAAAAAGGGGAAAAACCCCACTTTACTGTTTTACCGAAGGGTAAAACAGTGGAAGGGTTTTTAGAGAGGGAGGGCCAAAGCTTTTGACGAAGGTTTTTCAGTGAGAACTTCTCGGTCAAAATTTCCAGAGACAAGTGCTTAGAAGCTTTTCTGATGAGCTTTAGGATGTCGCGAAGCTTCGTGCCGTGATTGTCAACCTTTTCACGAAGTGCCAAGGCTTTTTGAGCAAGGAACATGGCTTCTCGGGGCCTTAGCAGAATTTGCTGAGGAGCCCTACCGGGGTTTGAACACTTCTCTAGTCATTTTTCTATTGAAGGGGAGATTGCAGCCAGTTCAGAGGGCTCTGTAGGTCCTCTGGTTATCAGAGGAGAAGAACGAAGAACAACAGTGGGCTCACCGAGAACTCAACAGAATTCTGGTGAGTTGGTGGTGAACTCGCTGAAGTGGGAAGAGCAGGGAGAGGGGAGATCTGTAGGGTCTCAGGGAAGCCTTCTAGAGATTCCGGTGGTTTTCCACTAATTCTGGCAGTGGGTGGAAGGAGGGGCAGGGTTTTCCCAGTGAACGGGAGTGGATTCCCGGTGAGGAGGGGAAACACAAGTGGGAACCCGAAGGGTTGGGGGAGGAGATAAGCGGTCATGAGACGAAGGGTCATGGGACGGTGAATGGTCGCCCTCCACACGCACGATGACAAGCCACGCTGCGAGTGTCAGGTGGCATGCTCAGAATTATAGGGATGCACGTGTGACACATGCTGATGGCTAGAGCGAGGTATTAATATGCCTTGGTTGTGGGACGGTGATAACCCTCGGTTTATCGTGAGACGGTGATTCCCTCCTGGCAGCAGATGTCGAGAGTCTTGCTCTTGGCGATAATTAGTGTCCTTCGACAAATGTCTTCTCGACGATCGACCAAGGCTTCTAAAGCTGACAGGAGGCAGGCTTCTTCAAGTAGGGTCCTTATGGTTATTGAGGACGAGGGGCCTCTTATTACTTAGAATGAACCGCATCCCTCTCCTCAACCTCCTGTCTCTGGAGGTGAAAGTGAGTATGAGCTGATAATCATGGGCAATAAGGCGATCCCTCTTGCCACCTTGAGAGGGAGCCGTGCATCTTTTGCTCGAAGGGAACCTATCATAGGCTCAGGTTTTGTAGTCACCTCCTTTTTGAGACAAGTTATTCATCCTCTTATCTAGCACATTCGGGAGGCTTTGTTGTTTCGCAGGCCATGATGCCTTTCCCTGCACAACTCACCAGGCTCAATCGCCATAATGTTTCTACAGACAACAGATGTGATCTTCTTAGAGCCGCTTATCAACTTTTCAGCTGGGCTTTTCTCTTTGAGCTGATCATGTTCCCCTCTTTGGCGAAGAGGCTTGTAGACAACCTTTTAGACTTCGAGGTTCCTTGCGCGGACTTGTTCGAAACGAAGGTGACTGAAATGGCTCGATAGGCTCGACAAGCTCGAAAAGTTCTATCTTTAGAAGAATCAGCTTCTATTGAGAAATATCCCTCTATTAGGTGTTTACTTAACCTTAAAACCAACTTGTTCATGTGTCAAGTTCGTTCACCCAGATTATGGGATTTTGCCTTCAGAAGGTCTTTCGATTGTTAAAGAAATCGCATGTTTTGAGAATGAGAATGACATGGCGATTCTTGAATGTAACATCAATGATTTGGAAGATTTGGTTGCTGTGGCCCGTGAGGTAGGAAAAGACCCATTTTCTCTTCAGTTGGTATGTGGGGAATATCCTCCTTTGGTCAGAAAGTTTGCCCTCCTTCAAGTGGCAACCCTGAAGGATGGAATCAAGTGGACACAATAACACCATTATAGACTTAGTCTTGATGCTTGAGTGAACACTCTCGTCTATACCTCTTTGTACACCAATTCTTGATATTGATAATGTTGACAACTGTATGAATTTTCAGTTTTATGAATGAAATGTCACTTTTGGCTTAGAGTGTTGTGCAATATGTCTCTCGCTCTTCTGCCTTCTTATGTTTTATTGCTTTCATCCTTTGCTAGTGTGAGATGAAAAAGAATATCCCACCCCTTGCTTTGCCTTGTGGCAACCTGCTATTGCGTCAATGACCTCAAATAGGGGAGCAGTTGCTTCCTCACCGCTTAGTGTTTGATTAGAGAGGGGATCGTAATTCATGGTTCTCATGATTTGATGAGCCTGCTCGCTGTAAATGCTCCAGTCTGCGGGTGATTTAGCTTCGATTCGAGGTGCATTGATCTTGAGCTCGTCATAAGTCTTAGTCTTAGGGATAAACCCCTTTAAGTGCTTTGAAGTAATGCGCATGACCTCTAATTGGCTCTGGAGGTTACGAACCTCGCTTCTTAGCTCTGTCATGGGGTCTTGTTCCTGGGAGCTGGAGGGATGACTCTTGTCTGGCTGTACTTCTTCAACAACCCCCCAGAAGTGTAGGACCTTCTTTTGGCTGCTGATGGCCCCCTGGTTCAAGGAGGATGGAACTTGGAGTACCTTCCTTGGTAGTTGGTATGCCAATTCTACTTCTAGAAGAGCGATGGGTACATGTAGGACCTTTTGCGGTCTGATGTTTAGGTGACCCTCGGTGCTGGAAGGTTTACCTCCGGGGGACTTCCTCAGGCTCGAGGGCCACTTCTAGCTGGTCATTTCATTCTGGTAGAGTAGAAGTCAAGGGAATATTTGTCTTTAAGAGAGGATACCATTACCTCGGAGAGGTGGCAAGGTATGCTCGCGTGGATAGGGGTCAAGGGGAGGATCTTGCCCTGTCTTTCCTCTTCTTTGAACATTTCCTTGATCATTTGCCCCAGATCCTCAACGTTGTCATGAGACGAAGGTCCTATCTCTCTCACAGGCTTCCAATCGTCATCCTTTGACTTTTCTGAAGGAGCATAAGGGGTTGCCTTCCGGCGAACCCTAGGAGCGACGACAACTCGCTTGCCTTTCATGAGAGTGATGGGCGTAGCCTTCGTGCGTGCCTTAGTAATATGCCAAGAAGAGACTTGCAGGTAGCAAGGTGTGTGCTATGTGTGGTGGCAGATGTGCCACCGATGCAACCTTGGTCCACCAGGGCGAAGCAGTGGGGAGGCGGGGACTTTTAAGTCCCCTCTCACACTGATTCAGATGAGAACCTGGGAGATGGACCATGAGTCTTGACTCGGGTAGGGAAGGAAGCTTGAGCAGTTCACTTCCCAGGGATGGTCATGAGTGTGGGGATAAGGAAGTCCCCGACTCGGATGAATGAATTGAACAACCCAGGTGCCATAGAAATTAATGCAAAAAGTAAAAGAGGATATTGGTCAAACAAGAGTGATCTGACTAAGGGGTAGTAAGTCCCTAGCGCAATCGCCAAGCTGGTTAGGTGCCTCCATCTCACCCTCCGGATCTGAATGATCTGGTGGAACGTATCTCGGGTTTCTGGTGAACCCGGGATTTGGGATCGCTCTTTTAGAACCTTGCTCGAGAGCAAGGGCAGGTATACCAACCGATGAGAAAAGAATTGAAGGTGGGTTCGGGACTTACTCGGGCTAACTAGCACGGGCGCCCTCTTAAATCATGAAGAAAGCCCGCCAGCTGCTTTAGCTGGTTCGGAAGAGAGTTTCGTAAATAAAAACTGGGCTCAGTGAAAACCTAAAAGGGCTCCGTGAGTAAAAATGGAAAGAAAAGCAAACATGGCCATCAGGTCATGGGTAAAAGAGCCAAAATAAATAGGAGGTTGGTGAAAACGTTCTCTACGACACCGCTTCCCCTGTCCAAGTGAAAACCTGAAAGGATGCTCGGACCAATAAGTAGGTTAATGTAGAGTCCGCCACCATACGTCGCGTCCGCCATCATACGTCGCTTCAGCCACCATTTCAAGAAAAAAATCCTTAGTAGCAAAATATCATGTTATCAAGACCCAAAAAAAAATCAGTTAGCCATACATCCAATGGGGTGTAGATGTTAAAATCATCCCTCCAGATCCCACACAGGCAAGAAACTGTCAAATCAGGTCAAAACGTGTCTACAACAACTAGGGTGAAGCCAACTGAGGCAGCCTGACCAAAATCCATCCCTCGCTGGACCAGACATTCGGGGTATGCCACCAAAAGCCCCCGACTAGGCTCGGTAAGATGGGGCCCACAGAGGTACCCTGCTTGTCAAAGCAAACCTGGTATAGCAGCAAACAATGCCACCAACAAGTCCGATGAGGGTGAAGAACTTAAAAGCATCTTTTACATCCAACATGGGTGTGGAATCACATCCCTTAAGAATCTCCACGTTTGGGGTAAGAAAACAAGACCCTCAGCCGTCTGAGCGCCTTGGTCACCCCTACGGCAAGTAGCTTTTCACGAGTATCCCTTTGACATGTATGTGATCCGGTGACCAGGAAGAAAACTGACGTCGAAGGAACAATTTTGTTTCGAATGTTGTACTCGCTTCTCTCGAAGCACAACATTTGGCAAGGCAAGCTGTTTGAAGTCATTTTCCATCATTTGTATCCCCATTGCGAATAAGGAGAGAGCCGTGCATGACCTAGGTCCGCAGGTGCCAAAATGCTTGTGGACTACAGAAGTCGTAGGACAATACGCACTGATCTGAAGTGAAAATTCTAACAAGTCTCATAATGGCCCGATAATGTTCAAGAACGTGGCTAAGGGTCTCCTAAGAAAATCTACCAAGTTTTGTCACAATCTGACAATTTTAAGGCAGTGCAGACGACAAAATAGTTTTAACGGAATCTTGCCTCTATCATGCTGAAAATGGACTTTAAACTAAAACACCATTATCGGAGATTCATATGGTCTCCAGACCATTTTTATTGGATTGGAAACGATCGAAAACACTTGGGTACCTATTTTCGGTGCATTTGGACGCTTCCAGGGCAAGTCATGGCCAAATTACCAAAAATGGGTAGGCCATACACCATTACGCTGCGCCATCGGCAACCAGTTTCCATTACTGGAAACGGTGCATCACCAATTCGGGAGAAAACTTCACAAGGTCATATCTTCCTCAACCCGGGTCAGATCGAGCTCAAATTTGGGAGCATGTTCGTCTCGTCGACCCGGTCGATTTGATATGCGGCACGTACGGTGACATGTGTAGACACCCCATTTTAAATCTTGCAAATTCCATGGTTTCCTTAAACCTTAGGACCACATTATCCTAGTGAACCCAAAATCCATAGTTCACACAACCTACCCTGTGACTCGAAACCAATCTACCTACCCGGAACCTTGTAGAAACCTTCTTTTGACCCAGAATCTTGCAAACGACCTGTTTTACGAATAAAATCATTAAAAATTGTAAAAAAAATTCCTTTTGACCCAAATTTTCTTTAGAAGCTTCACAAGAGGCTGAGAAACATACCAGAACTGAAAAAATCTCAATTTTGACCAAGTTTGACTTGGGCGACGCTGGCAATTCTCTCGACCTAGACTGGGCCACGCGCCTGGTGTTGCCCAGATTTGGGCGAACCACTGTAGTCTGGTTAGGTGCCTCGATCTCTCCCTCAAGATCTAGATGATCTGGCCTCACGTATCTTGGGTTTCTAGCGAACCCGATAATTGAGATAGCTCTTTTAGAACCTTGCTCGAGAGCAAGGGCAAGTATACCAACCGATGAGAAAGGAATTGAAGGTGGGTCCAGGACTTACTCAGGCTGGCTAGCGTGGGCATCCTCTTAGATAATGAAGAAAGCCCCCCCAGCTACTGTAGATGCTTCGAAATCACCTCCCTTGACCTACAAGCCTCTTGCTTTCTACACAATGTTTCTATGGTTAATTTGTAAGACATGTGGGTCAGAAAGACCCACCGTTGTCTTAGGGCAATGTACGATCTTACGAGAGGGCGATGAGGCGTAAAGTTCAAATAAAGATAAAAAATGTATGAAAAACTCAACGAAGAGGCGAGACTAGCATCGCAACCAGGAAGTCGTCGACTCTGAGTGGTAGCAAGACGAGCATGGTTCTCAAGACCAGCATGGCGACAATACTACTCGAAACCGAGACTGATATGGAGGTGCTAGGCTAAGTCTTCCCTTATTCAAGTGAGAAGAGAGAAAAGAATGAAAAGAAAACACTATACGACAAAGAGATGGGGTCTCAACGACGCTTGGCGTTGCCACGCACGACCATGGAATACTAGTGTCGTGGCCCTTGAGCGGTGCTCGACACTACTGCTCATGGCTAGAGAGTGAGAAATGAACTACAAACAACACTAGGCATCACCGTTAGCAACAAAAGGAGACAACAAGCTCCCACACTGGTAGCGATAGTCTTTGATGAACCACGCGACAATAGTCCTTCATAAAGCGCATGACGATAATCCTCAAGAGGCGCACGACGATAGGTGTGGGACGCCGGAAGGATGGCGATATGCATCGAATACGCGAAGGAAGCTCACGGACGGTGGTAGACATTGCTGAGGTCTCTAACGGGTGGTGAAGGTTATTGCCATCTACTATAAACGCACAATAGGGAAGGACCCCAGCAGGCGGTAGCAAGTTCAGCTGTCTGGGTTCTTCACTAAGACGTCGAAGCTAAGTCTGTGGGCGGCGATAGGCAGTGCCATCTACAAGCCTCATTGGGAGAGGGAGATAGAAGAACAAAAGGAGAAGGAGACTCACGCATGGCACTGCCATCGTCATGCGCGACCTATGTGACCTTAGGGGAGGCATGGATGGCACTGCCACTGCCATGCATGACCCCTGTGAGGAACTCAGATGGAGAAGGAAAGGGAAAGAGAGGAAAGAAGAGAGAGAAGAAGAAAAAAGAAGAAGAAGAGAGACAAGATTTAACTTGAACCTAGGGGTACCGGTCAAAATTTTATCTCACCGCACTCTCTCTCTCAAACATGACCCAACAATGAGAAGAAAGAGAAACTTGTATTAAGTAAAAACTCTCTCTTTTGTGAAAGGTTGAGTCCTCTGGTGCGTACAATCCTGGTACGTATATATAGAATTTGGCCCAAACATGGGTGGATGCTCAAAAGTAATCTTAATTGTTGGAAATTAAGATTAAATTGAATTAAAAGAAATTAGAAAATAGGATGTAAAATGATAGATTTGCCCCTTTCTAACAATTCATGGAATTTCAGAACAGTCCCCTATGTTGCCTTACAACTTGTATAATCTTGCATGGCTGATCCGAGGCCGTTCTGATGCCCGATTGATGTTTTTCGATGATTTCTTCACTGAATTACACTGATCATGTCGTTACGATCGTGGGGCAACAAACGCAGCTCGATTCTGTGCCCGAACGAAGATTTTGCAATTTTGGAATTTTGGTTGGAATATGGAATTCCTGTGAAGGAATTTGCAGTCGCTTCGTCGGCTTTGTGTGCAGAATCCGACCGTTCATCACGTACGAGGTTCGGGTCAGTGGTAGCCCGAGACCTTATGCACACGATGGAATTGGTCTCGTGGCGATCGGACTCGAGAGTGGCTGATCCGGCAGCTTGAGCGAGGCACGATGCTGCTGAATTTCCTACACTTTCTTCACAAATCAGCAATTTCTCTCAAGCTTTTCTTCTCGCTCGGGTGTGGTCAAGGGGCGTGCCACATATCGAATCGCTTGTTTTGACTTAAGGAACATGCTCACCAAATTTGAGCATGATCTGGCTTGGGACGGGTGAGATATGAGCATCGAAAGTCACTGGTCGTGACTGTCCATTCAATGGCGTGGAGTTGTAGGGTGGCCACATGGGAATAACGTTCGGCCCCTCCTATTTCACTCTTTTTGCCTATAACTTCTTTCTAGAGTGTCCGTTCGGGCTGAAATTTGATCCTTAGGGGTTTTAGACAGTGCCGAATCCAATAGTGGTGGTCCCACAACAATTTGAGACATCGAAAAGTTAGCTCTAGTTATAGGGGCCATTTCTAGGTGTTAGAGGCCGATTTTGCTGAAACTGCCATAATTTCCACTGTTTGTTAGGCTTTATTGAGCGGGGGCCCATGTTGATGAAAAATACCTTCCAACAGTGTCGCCTAGACCATTTTGGATCAGATTCGATATTTTCCCCTCAAGTGATTTTCTTGATTTTTTTGAGGTTTTTACCAAATGTTTTTGAGCGACACTAGGCATGTCGCCCGGGCTACACCACCAGTGTCGCGCAGATCTGTACCCCCAAAATTGACTTTTTTTTTGATAAGGATTGGTTGGTTACAAGAGTATATCCTTTTCAACAGATCCTTGGGCCTATAAAGTCTCTTGTTCGTGGCATTCAAAGGGATCTCTAGACAGCTTGAGAAGAGAATTGAAACTCTAGAGGATAGACTTGCTTCAGAAACCCTAGCCTTCTGAAAGCCTAACCTTAAGCCAAAAAAAACCTAGACCTAGGGCACAACAAATTAGTTCTAAATCCATCTCGAGGGCACAACAACCCTATTTACACCAAATACTTACTGGTCAATATTCGAATCAGAGAGGCAAAGAGGACACCGGTTCTGATACAGGTGAGCCCTAAAAGGTTCGAGAGTCCCGGGCCATCAGACCCGATTTGGTATTGTTTATTCCCGTTTCTTTCTTCGTATTTTACTATTTTCATTTTATTTTGATCTTACTTTGATTAGTTTTCTTGAAAAGTCGTGTTTTGATGCTCTATATCATGCTGGCTCTGCCACAGATTTCAGAGCAGATCTGCTCGTTTTCGGGCAGATCTGGCTTCAGATCTGAATTCGATTTGTCCCACTTTCTCTACCACTTCATTCTCAACAAGGTTAAGGTGTTAAGATCTAAGATATCTTCATCGGAGGATCTGTCAGATTTTCATCATAGACAGTTTGGCACCCACCATTGGGCATTTTCGAGCTTAATCCAAGCATCAAAATATGATTTTTATTCACTATTTTTCCCTAATTCCAGTCACAAAAGGTCCCAAACATCAGCTGTGATCAGGACCTAGGGTTTCGATGCTGCAAAACCCTGCTTTTTCTGGGTGACATCGGTAGTGTTGCCTGGGCAACACCACCAGTGCCGCCCAGATCCCGGGCGACACCCCCCATGTCACCCAAACTTAAAAGTTTCATAATCTTCTTCTTATCTAGGGTCTCTCTTGTGACTGATAAAAAAAAATTTAGATCAAAATAAAAATTTTAAAAATACCAAAAAAATATTTTACTTGATGCAAGTCTGTTCTATCTGCATTATTCTGCTTTATTATGTTTTAATTTATTTCATCATAGATATCATTTTCTCTGATTCATAAAGATTATTTTAACCTTATTTCATCAATATCAATGAGATAAAAATAAATATAAAAATAACTATAAAAAAAATATAAAAATAAAAATAAAATGTTTTTTTGGGCGAAACTAGCAATGTCAGGCGACACCAGTAGTGCTGCCTAAGCGACACCACTCATGTCGTCCAACTAAAATGATCCCAAAAATATTATGGGACCCCACATGCCCTGTTCCAGAGCCTTTTGGCTTCTTGTCCACCAAAGTTTGCCTCACAGTAAAATTTTTAAAAATATTAAAAAAATATTTTGCTTCAGATAGGTCTATTAGGTTATTGGTTTTCTGATTTTATTTTATTTTGTTAATTTTGATTGAAATCATGTTTTCCCTGATTTCACCATGCTTAGTTTAACTATGTTTCATCAAAGTTAAAAAGATAAAAAAAAAAAACATACATTGAGGTTTGTTTGCATCCTCCCTGAACCGTGGCCCGCTTGAGTCACCCCAACTCGAGCCATGCTTGATTTAGCACAGACTGTGCCTGGTCTCACCGTTGTGACTGTACCTTCTTAGGGGTTGCGTACCCCTCCATCTATACTGTGCTTTGAGCGAGTTCTACCTCGAAGCGAGCATCGCTAGGCATGATCAGTGCCAAGCACTCACTTATTTTCTTTCTTATTTTGTGTGCATTGTGTGCTTGCCTGATTGTCACTTTATTTTTGATTACGTGCTTCTTTACACACTCCAGCACACACCAGATCAAGAATTCCCGAGAAACTAGCAAACAAATATTTTGAAAAATCCCAAAATCTGCGTTAACGGCGTGAGGGGAACCTAGATTTGAGAGTCTAGGCGTTGGGATTCTCATAAATTTCACTGTGAGTGCTCCTCCATAATCCTTTGCCTCAAAGCAAACCCGAAGATAGTAGGACCTAGTGAACATCCTATAATAGTAGCCCAGGACCTATGTGGGGACCTATATCAGCCTAGCCGCATTTCAATAGTTAGGAACCCACTATCAAGCTGAGCCTACGTATAATCTCTAGGTCAAACGTTTTTGTGTGTTGTGCTTGCTGTTTTTTGTTCATTAATCTTAGATCTCAGTCCAGACCCATTTTTGGTCCAAGCTGAACTCTCTAGGTCCAAGTTGAGGCTTGTATCCAGCTTAGCCCAGGTCCAAACCAGGTTTCACCTAGGTCCGAAGTTAGGCCTTCTCTTGGTCCAAACCGAAGGCTCGTTCCTAGTTCAACCTTGATCCAGTCTGGGTCCACACTTGACATTATCATCAAAACTCTCTGGGTCCAAGTTCAGGCTTATACCCAGCTTAGCCCAGGTCTTAACCAGGTTCACATCTAGGTCCGAACCTAGGTCCCCTTCTTTGTCCAGCCAAGGGCTCGTGCCTAGCTCAACTTTGATCCAGTCCAAGTCCATACTTGGTTTGCTTATCACAACCCTCTAGGTCTATGCCTAGGCTTGCACCCACCTCAGTCCAGATCCGAACAAGGCTCACACCCCGGTCTGAACCTAGACCCACTCTTGGTCCGAGCCGAGACTCGTACCTATCTAGTCTAGGTCTTAGTCTAGGTTCTAGCATAAGTCTAAGTTTAGAGTTGCCTCTAGAGTTTGACTAGGCTTACCCTAGTTTAGGGTTTGAACGAAAACCCATTGAGTCTAGCAAGTCTAGTTTCACCCAGTCTAGTCTTTGACTAGATCTCAGATAAGGTTTCGCCCCTAGAGTTAGGCTCCGTCTGCCTTAATTTGTCGAGTCTAGTTCTCACCCTAAGTCTAGATTCTAGAACTCAGTAAAAAACAATCACCATGTCAGACACTCAAGGCGACTATGATGATCGCTCCACGGCCGACACTAAGCCTAACCTACCTAAACCTATGGACCAATATGTCGCGATCCCTTGGGATTATTGACAAAACTCAGGTCAATCCATTATCCAACACCCAAGTCTTCAATTAGAGGCAGAGTCACAAGGGTCCACTCTTAATCCTGAGTGGTCCGAAAAGTTAGTTTAGCTCAAAAGACTCTGAATAGTCCAAGGGTCCAACCGGACGTCGTCCTCTAGGGGCTTTTAGGCAACCAAAGTAGAAGCTGAGTGAGGGAAGAAATTCATACAATATCAAACGCCAATTCCCATAACTCAGACCAAGATAACCCTGAGGCACAACAACCTCAAAATCAAGACCCACCTAGGTCTAGGGGATCCAACCCAACCTCGAGCCACCATAGTACAACTCATGATGTCCTGAACATTGTACGAAGCAGAGGTATCAATCTAAACCAACCCTTAGGCGAAATGGGCTTCCAAGCTGCCCTTAAAAGTCTAGCTGACTTAGCTTACATTGTTCATGTCCTAGCTTAGGGGTTGGACCCAAAGCAACTTAGTGGTATAGGTTAACCTCTAGCACAACCGAGTCAGACGATTATTCAATCGATCCCTATAGCTCATCCAGTCCAACAAACTGAGAAATTTCCGCAACAGTATGCCCCTCAGGCACAAATGTATCAAACCGCCCCGGTGACTATGGCTTATCAATCTCATTCCTATGCAGGTCAACATGTACCCCAAGTTTCAACTCATCAGTCTACGCTTGGGCACCCATCGACCGGTGGGTCTACTGTCATGCCAAATACCCAACACAAAGGCACCTTAAAAGCAATGCAAGATATGCTTGTAAGGATGGGAACGCATGAAATTCAACCCCCGAAGGATTATGTTCATGAGACCCTTGGAGGCATGGAAGACCTTCCCTTGGGATTTGTCGTCACAGAATTTAGAAACAAGTTCATTGGGAAGAGCGATCCAGATACTCATGTCAACGCGTACCACCTCTCCGTTTGAGCTTTGCAAGACAGACCTAACCAACTGAAGGCCATATTTTCACAAACATTGACTGGCGAGGCCTTGAACTGACATCAGAGAACAATGTCCATTCAACCACACATCACTCCAGACAAAATTTTCAACCTATTCGTCTCTCTACCACGGGTCGACACCAAGACCTCTCTCCCTGAGCAAGCTCAGTGCAACGAAACAACCCAGGAGAATCCTTCGCGGATTTCATCAGTCAATTCCGCGAGGCAGCGATGAAGGTCATAGAATGTCCACTTACGGACCCAGCCAAGGTCTTCATAGTCGTAGAGAATGCCGCTTTTGAATACATGACCTTCTTCAGCCAAGGTCTTATTCCCCACTCCTTCGACTCCATGATTGAGCGGGTGGCGCGACATGAAAGGGCCAGAGGGACACCTCTCAGCACTAGGCTCGACTATAAATCGATAACAACTCCTCAAAATAAGAACAAAAGCAATAACAAGGGGAATGCTTCCGGTTAAGTTAATGAGATTTTCATTAATAGACCGGCTCAAGGTTCAACTACTCAACGCAACAATCAGAACCAAAATTGAAGGGGTCATCCTAGAGCCAACGCTCAAAATAATAACCAAAGGCTAGAGGATAGTTTCATCCCTCTCAAAGATCCATTAGAAAAGGTGTTGGAATTACTCTTGGCTAGAAATATGGTTTATCTTCTGCCACCATCTGAACCACCATTTCAAGTTACAAATAAGAGCAAATGGTGCAAATGACATCAAAACCATGCTCATGATACTCACAACTGCTTGTATTTGAAACGAGTGAGTCAATGGGTAATCAATAGGGGGGACATTACTGTCGCACCTAGAAATCAACCTGCTGAAGAGCCTAATCAGAAGATGGGTATCTTCACAAATCCTCTCCCTAAAAATATGGTAACAAAGACCGAAAAGCCAGGAGCTCAAGACAACTCAAAAGACAATGTTGTCATTCACATGGTTGAGAGTGGAGGCAAAGAAGATGATCCCAATAAATTCATATTTGCTTGTGATTGTGACTTTCAAGAGCCCGAAGAAGATCTTTTGAGCCTTCTAAGAGGAAACCCTTCATCTCCAAACCTCGATAACCTTCCCAAGTGGGACTGATATGACGAAGATGTCACACTAGGGATCGATATGGTCAGGATCAATGAAAAGGGATTACCTTCCCAACAAGGGGCTAACACCCCAAAGTCTTCTATTACTCTTGTCAGGGCTGACCTTATCGAGCTTCAGGTTGGCGAGGTTGATTTCCTAACCCGAAGAGGCCGAGTGTTCAAACCCATTCAATTGATGGTCGATACTCTCGATGATAGAATGGGAAACACCTCAAAAGCCAGACAACTAGTAGGGGTCGCAGATCACGAGTCGAATAAAGAAATTCAAGGATCCGCAACCACCTAAGATCTAGCGGCTCATGTCGAGAAGATCCAGGCTCAAATCTCAATCTTGGAACTGATCGCCAACTCATTAGCACATAAAGCCCAAATCGAAAATGTCCTTGCCAAGACACACATCCCGAGCAGCACACAACTAGAAGAGTTGTGCGGAATGATCAACCAACTGCTAGCACCAACGCTAATCATGTTCACGGACGATGACATCCCAACTAGCTTCCATCGTTTTCATGTCCAACCTTTGCACATCACCATTTTCATGCAAGGATATGAGATATGGAGGGTGCTTGTTGATAACAGGGCATCCTTAAACATATGCCTTATGAAAACAGTGAATCAGATAGGCAAAAGCCCGGATGACTTCAAGCCATGTCAACTAACTATCGCTACATACAATGAGACCAAAAGACAAGCTGAAGGCATACGGGCTTTCATACTCAAGATCGACCCTACTGTCCAAGTGTGGACAAAAAGCCTTCATTCAACATGCTGCTAGGAAGACCATGGCTGCATGGAAACCTTATGGTCGCCTCTACATTCCATCAATGAATCGAATTTTCGACCAAAACAGCATCGTGAAGGTATGTGCTGAATCCCCGCTTTTCTTAATCCTGGTATACATAACAGGAAGCTAGCAGTAGGGGTTGAGCTCGGAGGAATCCCGCTTGCTTCATTCGAACAAGCTGATTGTGCCACCTTACGCTTAGAGGCCGGTGACCCTGTTCCTCAAATTTTGCAAACTTCCGCATCGATAGAGGACATCATCCAACGTCAACATCGATACGATTTCGGGTCCCTCGTGGCCTGGCACATGCTGTTCTCCCATTCCAACCAGGCCAAGGCTTGGGGTGTCAAGGGCAAGGCGTAATGGAGGCAATTTCTAAATCACTCCAAGCCAAAACCAAAAACGGGGATCGAAGAGGTCTCTAATGTTTTCACACCTTATTTCAAAGCCGGATGAAGCCTTCAAGCTATCCGGGCTTTGTCTCTGAAGGCATTTAAAGCCTCGATTCTCTCAATGCCCTTCCTTCAAAACAACCTATAGTGATCCTTGAATCCCCAACAAGAAATAATTCTTCTTCCACTTCTCAACACACACAAAAACTAAGGATTGAAGACTTTTTGCTGACCTGGACTTGAAGGTATGGACAATTGGCTCTAACACAGCTAAGCATGCTCATCCACCGATACAAACCCAGGAATGGAATTGATTAATCACTCCTCTATCTCGAGAATCGTTGGAAGTATACCAATGACACCTTCAAGTCCCGGTGCCCAAAAATGGATAGGCGCAGGGTGGCCAACTTACCACCCTGCGCGTCCAGTCCCCAACAAAGGGACACCTCTTGCGATATTTCAAAAACAGTTGAAAATTCAAAACATGATAAGACTGATAAAAAGGAAAAAGAGTTTTAAAAAACGGCGAACACTCAAGATAGCCCAATAAAGGTACACAGTACCCAGGACGACGAATTGGACGACCAAGATGAAGATCAAGAGAGCCAAGAGTCTGAAGAAATCTCTCTACCCAAGGAACTTACTTCCCTAGTTGAGCAATTCAAGAAGAGGTTCGATGGTGATCCAACGGCTATCATCGAAGAGACTATCGACGTAAATCTAGGAACTGAGAAGGACCCCAGGTTAACCAAAATTGGAACTTCCCTATCTCCTGAGGAGTGGGAAAATATGATTTCCTTTCTCACGGAATAATCGTGATGTCTTCGCCTGGTCATACGATGATATGACGGGGTAGATCCCACATTAGTGCAACATCACCTAATATTCAACGAAGGGGAAAAGCCTATAAGGTAGAAACTCCGATGTCAAAAGACCCACCTTGAGCTCAAAATCGAAGAAGAAATCGACAAACTACTCAAGGAAAAGTTCATTACCCCCATCGATTACTCAAAATAGTTGATCAACATAATAGTCGTACCTAAGAAAGACGAGAGGATCTGAGTGTGTGTCGATTACAGAGACCTCAACAAGGCATGTCTTAAAGACAATTTCTCATTACCAAACATAGATGCCTTGGTCGACAACATTGCGGGGCACGAGATATTGTTACTTATGGATGGCTTCTCAGGTTACAACTAGATCCTCATGGCAGAAGAAGACCAAACCAAGACTTCATTCATAACGCAATGGGGAACCTACTACTACTGTGTCATGCCCTTTGACCTCAAAAATGTAGGGGCAACTTATCAATGGGCAATGTTCATGACTTGAGGCACACCATCATGGAAGACTATGTCGACGACATTCTGGTCAAGTCGAAGACCAGGTCTGATCATCTCACCAACCTGAGAACCATTTTCGAAAGAGTCCGAAAACATCAACTCAAACTCAATCCACATAAATGTGTCTTTGGAGTTGAATCCAACAAATTACTAGGCTTTATAGGAAGCCAAAGAGGCATCGAGGTGGACCTGTCCAAAATACGAGCCATCACTGAAATGCCCCCTCCCCAAAACATCATAGAAATCTGTGAGCTTCAAAGTCGCATACAAGTCATAAGGCGTTTTATTTCATAACTGGCGGACAAGTGGGCGCCGTTCAATAGGCTCCTTAAAAAGAATACCCCATTCATATGGGATGATGAATGCCAAGAAGCGTTCGATCAAATCAAGGAGTACCTAACCAAACCTCCCATCTTTAGTCTTCCTAGTCCAGATAAACCCCTATTCCTATACATATATGTGAAAGATAAGACCATGGGGGCAATGCTCGGACAATACGACGACAGTGATAAAGAACAAATAATATACTACATCAACAAAACCATGGTCGACTATGAGACGAGATACACGGACGTGGATAAGCATTGCTTAACACTTGTGTGGTCCATGTAGAAGTTAAGACACTATGACTTATCTCATTCAGTCAAGCTCATCTAAAAAATAGACCCACTCAAGTACCTATTGGAGAGACCAATCCTTAACGGACGTTTGGCTAAGTGGAGAATGCTATTGAGCGAGTTCGAGATCGAATATGTTACTCAAAAATGGATCAAAGGAAAAGCCATTGCTGACCACTTAGCTGAACACACACTCTCAGATAATGCTCCCGTCAACACGGATCTCCTTGATGAGAACCTCTTCATAATCGAGGAACTAATTTGGGAGCTGTACTTCGACGGTGCAAGGAACGAGTAAGGGTCAGGTATAGGAGTCATACTATGCTCACCTGAGAAGATTTTAATGCCAACAACCATCAGATTGAATTTCGCATGCACCAATAACATCACTGAATATAAAGCCTTAATAGCTGGGCTCGAGAATGCCATGGAAATGAAAATCTAGC
>NW_006497511.1:0-10924 GCF_000471905.2 Amborella trichopoda | reverse complement strand
ATCAAGAAAAGGTGGAAAAGATGATCCCATATTTTAAGAAAATGACTTTTCAGCACGTAACTAAGGAAAATAATTGGTTCATGGACACCCTTGCGACCCTTGCTTCAATGGTTGATATTCCTTCAGAAATCACCACATTACCATTCTACATCAGGAACAAACATGATCCTTCCCCACAAAGGATCGAAGAAGAAATAGAGCAAGAAAATGAGAACAATGGGGAA
Organism: Amborella trichopoda; assembly: GCF_000471905.2. The sequence continues at coordinate 10,700 of NW_006497511.1, read as the reverse complement.
GTGTCTCTCAGGGCTTCAGATGCTCTAATTAATGTAAAATCATGGTTCCATGGTGTTTTGTCCTTGCCGAATGATAGGTTATACCCCGAAGGGGCTACCAAAAAGGATAAAGAAGCACTCCGAAGGTTTTCTATGGGATTCTTAGTAAGAGGTGATCTCTTATTCAAGAAATCCTTCGATGGCATCATTTTACAGTGTCTCGATCAGCCAGAAATCGACCAAGTATTGACAGAAATACACAATGAAGGAGGTCATTCTGGGGCAGCCGCCTTAGCTCAGAAAAATCAGGTGCCAAGGCTATTATTGGACCACCATGGCCAAAGATTGTTTGAAGTTCTTTAAGAGGTATCCCAAATGTCAACTTTATGGAGACCTCATCCATGCATTGTCTGTACCACTCAACTCAACACCGCCCGTATGGGCCTTTGCCACGTGGGGTCTTGATATCATCGGAATGATCTCACCAAAATCTTCAAATGGCCACCATTTTATATTAACAGCTATAAAGTACTTCACCATATGGGTAGAGGCCGTATCATTTGTCAAAACTGAGGGACAACATGTTGTCTGTTTCATAAAGAACAACATTGTATTCATATTTGGTGTTCCTGAGTCAATCATTACTGACAATGGATAAAAATTCAAAAATGAAAGGGCACTATGGGCCTACCAAAAAATTGAGACGAATCTTACTGGTGTGACCCCATACTCATTGGTGTATGGTATGGAAGCAATGTTACCCATTGAAGTTGAGATACCGTCTCTTCGAGTGCTTATCCACAAAGATTCAAATGAGGAACAAACGAATTGCTGCCGTCGTTACTTGGATGAAAGACGACTGCGAGCAGCACAAAATATCGTTGCTTACCGGTGTAGAATCGAGAGAGCATACCAAAGAAAAGTTGTTCCTCAACAATTCAGAGAAGGGGACATGGTACTCAAGAAAATCTTCCACACTCCAGCAAATCCACACCCTTTCGGCAAGCTCAAACCTAATTGGGAGGGGCCATTTGTGGTTACGCGAGTGCACGCAGGCAATTCTTTCAAGATAAAAAATCAAGAGGGGTATGAGCTCAACGACCCCATTAATGTGATGTATCTTAGAAAATACTACCCATGATGGGCTCAAAAGAGTGAGGAAACCTGAAAAGGCACCACAAAGAAAAAAAAAACAGCAAAAAAGAGAAACAAAAAAAATGGACGTGGTGAAAACCTGAAAAGGCATCACGGGTAACAAATAAATAAATAAATAAAAAATCTCGATGAAGGAGCTTCCGATTCAACACACTCAAGTATAAACAAGTACTTGCAAGTTTCAACAACACTGCACAAGTAGACCCTGAGGACAAAGACTCCTCCTAAACCGTGCACGTTCCCAATAGAACCAACTCAGAAAGATGTGGAGGGTGACATGAATGGGAAAACCGAAGTGACTTCGGTGAACCCTGGAAGAGTGTCAATACTTCTCCAAGATGGAAGCCCAACAGGAATCTAGAGCCCTTCATGGACCCCCGAAGCACAAGATAAAAGCTTCAAAGGTAAAAGGACAACTTCGAGACTTTTGAGTTCTCACGATCCCATAAGGAAATCCTTTCATCATCTTTGCGTAAAACATAACAAAGAAAATGACCACCAAAGGGGCCACAAGTAGCAAAACTGTAAGGTCCCGTCCCTTTTGAAAATGATCTTCAAGTTGACTTTGAAATCATCCATTTTAAAAAACAAAACCCTTTTAGAAAGGACTTCCTCCATCACTACAAGAGGCTAAACTGTTAGTCGACCTAGCCTCGTTCTCGAAGCCAACTTCCTATGCCTGCTATGAAGGATTGAAAGTAACCAGGCACTCCATGGTTGGATGAGTGTAACTATCAACTACCACATATCAGAGATGGGTAAACCTCGCCAATGACAAAATTGGCTCGTCTGGGAGCTTTTTTTCTCTCGACTGGATCCCCTGAGGCAACATGAGGCAAGCTCATCCCTGTATGTGCGTACGATAACCCAATGGCTGGAAATTTGAGACAAAACCCTACAACTAGGGGACTGAATGTGTAGAATTCAGTTTAAAAAGTGCATGTAAAGAAAGTGTTCCACTATGTTTCGGTGAACAAAATCGCACACTTACTGATGAGTAAGAACCCCCAACAGCGGTAAGTTGAACGAGGACCCCCTAACAGGGACAATAAAAAATAATATTTTTTTTTTTCAAACTCCCCATAACAATGGTAAAACTCTAGATATCTCAAAAATCTGATTTTATTCATCCATTTAAATGGGTTTATTAGAGGCATTCACACCATCAAACTTGATACTATGACTGAAATTTCTACTGTCCTAACAGAATTTAACGATAATAAAACTACTGAAAACTAATGATGATCATGAGATCAATTTATTCAAGCCAAGAAAAAAAACATAAAGAGTGAAAAGAAAATATATTAGCTATTCAGTCTTCGGCTTCGGATCAACATCCTTCTCTTTGAGTTCTACCATGAAGGCCACCCATCGAGCCAATTCAACTTCATCATCTTCCAAATTGATGTCAGAAACATTTTTTTGAACGTATTTTTCATCACCTTGGTCCCTGGTAGGAAGCAGGTCAATAAAGCCTACAAAATAGTGAAAATTTTGAACAATTTTAGAATGGCACCAAAATTGGTCAAAATAGTCATCAACACTCCAAAAGACCACCTGCCAAGTTTTGTCACATTCTGACATGTCTAAGGTAGTGAACACAAAGGAACAATTTTCAGAAAAATGGCCTCCAACCACCTGAAATGGACCCTACAACTGGAACTACATTTTTGGTGTCTCAAACCATTGTGGGACCACCGCCACTAGATTCAACACAGTTGAAAACCCTTATGGGCCAAGTTTTAGCTTAATCAGAAACTCCAGAACAAAGATATGAGCAAAAAATTGAAACAGGAGGGGCCGCACGCTATTCCTGGATGGCCTCACTGCAACAAAACACCATTAAATGTGTTTGTTTTTATAGTCATGGGCAGTCACTTTCGGTGCCCGTAACTCACTCGTTCCAAATCGGATCGATCCCAAATTTGGTGAGCATGTTCATCTCATTAAGACGAACAATTCAATATGTGGCACGCTCCGAGACGATGTCCGAGCAGGGAGAAAAGATAGGGAGAAGTTGTCGATTTGAAGAAGTTATAAAAAATTCAGCAGCGACACGTTGCTTGATAGACCAAATCACGACGCTCACGCAACGGATTGACGCGAAACTAATTCCATTGTGTGCATAAGACCCAGGGCTATCATTGGTCTAAACCCCGTACATGATGAACGGTCAAATTTCAAAAATGATGCCAACGAAGTGACTGAAATTCCGGCCATCGGATTCCATATTCCAACCAAAACTCAAAAGTTGTGAAATCTTCTTTCGTGCTCCAAATCGCGCTCTGTTTGTTGCCACGCAATCGTGACAGAATTCTCAGGGCACTACGATGAAGAAATAACAGAAAAACATTAAGGAGCCACTGCACTATCGATTCGAAGTTTTCAAGATTCAAATAAATTTCAAGTCTCGTGAACATGGCTCAAAAACATGATTCATGGCTCGAAGTTGGTATCAAAACAATTGCCATGCCGAGCCTTACAAGAAAACAATAATCTTTCTAATAAATGGGCATCAGAACACCCTTGAGTTAGCCATGGAGGATCATGCAAGATCTTGAGCAGCAATAGGGACTGTTATGAAATTATACACATTTTTAGGCAAGGGCAAAACAGTCCTTTTGCACTCATTTTTAAAATTTCTTTTAATTCAATTTAATCTTAATTTTCAGCAATTAGGTCTAATTTTGATCGATCCACCCATGTTTGGGCACAATTGTATATAAACAGGCACTGCCTCATTGTAAAGGGGACATTAGACGCTCGAATCATTCTTTAAAGATTCAATAAAATTACAATTCCTTGCTTGAACCTGTGAGTACATCTTGGTGAGAGAGAGAGAGCAAAGAGAAGAAAATGGCTGGTACCCTTCAAGAAGGCAACTTTCTCTCCTCCCTCTCTCTCTTCTCTCTCTCTTCTCTCTTTCTCTCTCTTCTCTCTCTCTTCTCTCTTTATCCCTATTCTCTCTCTCTCTTCTACTGTCAACTGGCAACACTTAGCATCGGTTGATCCTCTCTATCTTCTTCTGTCAACTGGTGAGACTTAGAGACGGTTGGTCCTATCTATCTTCTTCTATTAGTCGATGAGACCTAGCACCGATTGGTCTACTCTCTCTTCTTTTATTAGTCGGTGAGACCTAGCGCTGGTTGGACTTCTATCTCTATTTATATAAGTCGGCGAGACCTGGCGTCAGTTGGTCTTCTCTCTCTGCTTCTATTAGTCGATAAGGCCTAGCATCGGTTGGTCTTCTCTCTCTTCTTTTATCATTCGGCAAGACTTGGCACCGGTTGGTCTTCTCTCTCTTCTTCTATCAGTCGGCGCGACCTAGTGCTGGTTGGTCATCGGTTGGTAACACCTACCCCAGTTTTCGAACAAGGTTCCCAAGAGAGCGATCTCACAAATGTCCCAGGTCTCCCTCGAAACTGGAGACGCATGTTGCCCGATCCTCCAGAGATCCGGAGGGTGAGATCCAAGCACCTAACCAGCTTGACGACTCCACTGGGGACTTACTACCCCTCCGTTGGATCGTTCTTATTTGGCTAGTTTCTTCTTTATCTGCTTTCATTCTCTTTTCACATTCACTGATGGCTGCTGGGTTCTGTAACCCATTTATCCGGATCAAGGATTTTCTTATCCCCTTCTTCAAGAGTGTCCCTAGGGAACAAGGTCCTTCGACTTCATTCCCAACAATCCTCTTGAGAAAAGACCCCTTGTCTAGCTCCCAAGTCTTAACCTGGACTGGTATGAGTAGAGACTTGAAGGTCCCTCACTCCCCATTTCTTCGCTCTAGTGGAAACTCCGCCAAGGCCGCTTATTTGGGCGACACTTATGTTGCCCCACACAGCATGCACCCCAGCCACTGGGAAGTCACTTGCTGGTCGTGTTTCTGAGGTACGCCGGAAGGCTACCCAGTCCCTTTCTGCAAAAGGCAAACAAGCTACCATTGCTTCTACGGGTCGTCATAAGGCTACCCCCCACATTTCTGTACCATTGGACTCTATCCCTAGAGGTCAACACTTCGAGGTAGAAACCCTCTGGTCTCCACCCCTCACACACACCACAACGCTCGTGGGTCACCGACTCAAGTCACACCTCATGGCAACCCTCCTGTTGTCTCAAGACTGTGTTCAAGATCGAACCTTCCAAGGTCAGATCCTGCACATGCCACTCATGTGAATTTCATTGCTCGGGGCAATGCCATTTTTGTGCCAACCCAAGTACACAGGAGATGACCTTCTCGTCCTCCTCGTATGCACCCACAAGCGCACCCTGTAAGGGGCAGGCCTGCACCTATTCTCTTACAGACACTTGCTCGTAGTTCTGAGCCTCCTAAGGCCAGATCACTTGCACGAGCCCGGGTTAACCCTCACGTCTAACACAATCCTTCTTTAAACGATGCACACGTGTCGCCATCTCAGACATCCCCTGGTCCTAGACTTAGGCCTCCTCATGAGTTGACCCTGCCCCTGCTTGCTCCTCCTTCATTGAGCAAGCACCTTCAGCCTTGGTACTCAAAGGTTTTCCCCAAGTGTACCATCTTGAACCAGCCCCAACACTTTGGTCATTTCTCTGGAGCTCATAAGAGAGCTTGGGGCATGGACCTCACAGCTGATTGATACCTTCATCCTCCCGGGCCCAAGATGGCTCCAGTTCCTATCCGTCATCCATTGACGCACCTGATAGAGACAACTCTCTCCTGTGCGAGAAGAGTTGACCTGCCGTGACTTAGATCGCAGTTTTGACCCGAGGTCAATCAAGACCTCAAGGCTAAACGCGATGGAGGTCTATGAATTTCTACTAGGGAGGTGGCCAAGGCGTCAAAACATCCAATTTTGATGACCCTCTTAACCTGAATCCGTTATACCCCCTTCAGATAATGAAGCGTGAAGAAGAGCTCAATGAGCGCTGTACTGTGGTTACTGTCTCAGAAAAAGACCCAGCCACTCAATAACCATGGTCCCAAGACCATCATGAACCGGCTCATCAGTCACAGTCCTAAGATCATCGAGAACTGGTCAAAAGGCGATCTACGTACAAAAGTTGAGTTCAGTCAGAGCATGCTGACCCCTTACTGACTAACCCACCATGTACGACCCGTCAAGCTCGCAAACCCTCTGTTGCCACCAACTCGACCCCATAATGAAACAATCAGCGTAATGGTCGTAAGCGAACCCAGTGATGCGTAAGAGGATGATATGAACAAGTTTAAGAACATGGTGCACACGATGATGGAGAAGATCGATCCTATTGATGTTGCATGCCAGTCGGCTAACCATGAGGTCAATTCCCATCACTCTGATGGTGTACCTCCATGGCAGCCTCCTCCATCTACCTCACAGGACAATTCTGTTCCTCATCCGATTTCTCAGTTCAATATTAACGCTATGGTCACCCATGGCCTAAAGAATAGACAAATTTTGGGCATACAAGGGTGCAACACCTTATCAAAGACCATATTCTCCATATACTAATCAGTTCCTGTTCCCCTCAGACTATAAGAAAGGGAGTTTCCTCCATTCAGGGGAACCACCTCCCCAAACTAGCATATCGCCCACTTCTAGGCAGCATGTCAAGAAACAGCAGCTGACGGGAGACTTCATCTCTGCCAGTTTGTTGAGACCCTTGATGGCCTAGCATTCCAATGGTATACCCGACTTCCTCCGAACTCGGTACATACATGGGAGGAGATGGAGAAACTGTTCTATCAAAGCTTCTATGAGGTCGAGAGAAAAGTTCAAACCATCGAGCTTCTCACCTTGACTCAAGACCCTGATGAGCCTGTAGATCAATTCATATCAAGATGGAGAAACTTTGCTTCCCGCCATCCTAATCCTATGCCAGAGAAGGAAGTAGTCCAAACTTGCGTGCGTAACATGCGATCTGAAATTGCTCTACATGTCGAGGACTCTAATCGGACCTCCATGTCAGAGTTGATCTCTAAATCAATTCGATAGAAAGTTTGTCATGCCATCTTGGTGAGGCACGATAACCATCTACAAGTTAAGTGAACCACCGGGGCAATGGTGACTCTCGGAATAACACACGAGCAGCCAACAAAAAGGGGTAATTAGTGCAGCTGTTATGGTCACTGATTCAAAGAAGGCTCCCTCTCAAACTTTGGACCTCTCTAAAGAGGTAAGCATGGTGAAGGTAACACCTCAGGCTGGGAAGCAGCAACAGTGGTACAATTGAGTACCTCCACCAGCAAACTTTGATCAGAGTGATTATTTCACCAGGCATAGGAATAAAGTCTATCCCTTCGAGAAGGAATGGGTCCCTGCGCTGTTCTGGTTATTATTGGAGCAGAATATGATCCAGCTTCCAGAAGCTAGGTTACCTGAGCAATCTGTCCTTGATACTCAGGAAAATTATTGTGCCTACCATCGAAGGTTCAATCATCCCATAGATGACTGCTACACGCTGAAGGATATCATTGAGGCCCTGATTCTGAAAGGTCAGATAAAGCTTGAAGATTTAAAGAAGGCCTTTGGGGCAACTGTGGCCTCCCATGCCATAATCATTCAAGAGGAGGACGAAATGCCGGGTATCCTCTATGCCCTCTTCATTATAATGCTTCAGAAAGGCACAATCACACTAAAGCAGGCAAGGCAACCTCGACACCTTGCTAAGGGGACTAAAGATCGTTGGTGCCCATTCCATCCGATAAGAGGACATTATTTGTCAAAATGCACAACTTTCCTTGCCATATTCGTAGAGAAGAAGTGGGAGTGTCTAGAATTATACAACCTCCCCGTAAGTGATCCCCAAATCACTTCCTCATTGGGGCAAGAAGACCTCACAAGGCAGGACCTTCCGATCAATGACTAAGCCCCTACAAAACCCTCAACTTCCCAGCCATGGATGATCTACCATGGCTTAAGCAAACTCAAGTCCTTAAGACGAGAAGCGGTTTACCAAGCTACAGTGGTTTGCCAACCCAGCGACACAAATCATACATCACTTCAGAAAACCAGAAAGAGACGGTCACCAAGGGCAGCTCGCCGAAGAAACAAGACTGCTCAACTCATAATCGAGCAGGAATTTCTCAAGCCCTTCCTTTGTTGCCAACTTTGCTGGAATTCATCCCTGACACGATCCTTTTTCCTTCTTCATCCTGTCAAGAAGATGTCCCCGTCCCATCTTCCACTCAGCAAATGTCCAATGAGGGTGACAACATTAAAAGCCCTCCGCAGCGATCTAAGCAAGTGAAAGATCTAAAAGATTCCCTGCACGCATCCAATCCTGATGATGACGTAACAAGATGCCTAGATCGGTCTGATGAGGGGAATAACCTTAAAAGTCCCCCACTTTCTAACTGTTCTACACCTTCTTCTCCTACTTCTCATTCTCTCTCTTATGTCTTTTTCAGGTACGACCTTGATGAGCCCAGATTTTGAGGCTCTCGATCGGGAATTTGAAGGAATCAATATAAGCAAGACGCAGCAGAAAGCGATTGAGAAAGACCTTAGCACAGGCAACAAGATTCTTAACGGTTGCCGATGCCCTGGAAGCTAAAGCCAAGGCAGAGCCACCTTCATTAAAGAAGCATAAGAAGTCGAAGCCAAAGAAGTCCCAGTGGCCCCCTGAGCCCAATTTTGAGCAGAGATTAAGAGAGTCGAGGCTGCAAAGTTTCTACTCTCAGAAAACTTGCTACAAGATACAAGTCTTTGAAACACCAACCCGTGTGGACCAAACACTGCAGATAGCTGCTCAAAGGCCGAGTGATTCGCATCGACATACTTCTTTCATTACAATCGTTGAATCCCAAATTCCTTGAGATCTCTACGACAAAGTCCTGCAGTCCGAGAAACAACCCCAATTTATGGAAGACCCTTCCCTTCCTCAAACGGAGAAAGATGCGGAAATTATAATCCACTCTGGGCCTCTATCGAAGGCAAAGATGTCAGGATCATGGGTCTCTGCATTTGAGGTCAATCAAAAGATCCCTGAAAACAATAATGAAGAGGGAAAATAGATTGTGTTATATTACCTCAGCCGTAGGATGCAGGGGGCCGAGAAGGATTATCCCCTAATAGAAAAGATGTGTCTAGCCCTGATCTTCGCAGTACAGAAGCTCCGCCATTACTTGCTTGGTCATGAAGTAAAATTTATATCAAAAGCTGATCTTGTAAAGTTTCTCATGACACGCTCATGCTTGTCGGGACGCCTTGCCAAGTGGGCATTATTGCTGATGGAGTTCGATATCATTTGTGTCCCATAGAAGGCCATCAAGGGTCAGGCCTTGGCAGACTTTCTCGCAGCACACCCCATACCAACATAATCTCTTTTATCAAGCGACCTCCCCGATGAAGAAGTATTATGTGCTGATCTTGTTCATACGTAGGAATATACTTCGATGGAGCTTTCCAATCAGATTGAGGAGGCACCGGAGTAGTATTCCTGACTCTGAGAGGAGGAGTATTGCCACTTTCTTTCTCTCTCGCTCAAGCCGGTTCTCATAGTGAGGCAGAATATCAAGCCCTTATAATGGGACTCGAGATAGCCTTCGATCTCGACTTGGAGCAGCTTAAGATCTGTGGAGACTCTGAGTTGGTTATCCGACAACTCAAAGGAATCTATGATGTGAGAAAAGACACTCTCAAGCCTTATCACGATACTGCAAAATCGTATATCGCCTAGTTCGAAGATGTATCCCTGATCACATCCCAGGATGCTAAATTCGCAGGCTGATGCACTCTCAAAACTCTGCCCCATAATTTAGTTGTCCTCATCAGGGGCCACGCTTGTTTGGGTGGCAGAATGGAGACACATCGAACTAAGAACCAAGGTCGATGCGGATGACGAGAGAAATATCTTCCTCGAGTGTCCCCCCTTATCCATTTGGAGCACTTCTATCGGCCAAAGAAGTAATCAAAACTGATCAAGCAATAACTCATAGTCAAGGAGCTAAGGGTCAAAATCAGGGACCAGAGTTCTTTGACCCAACGTGCGCAAAAATTGAGTAGGTAGAAGATTGGAGAGAGCCCATCACCAGTTTCTTAAAACATGGCAGGCTCCTAAAATATTGTGCTGAACGCAATAGCATACGTCGAATGTCCATCAAGTATACCCTCCTCGAAGGAGCTGCTCTCTTCAGACGGTCGTTTGACGATATTCTTCTTAGATGCGTCGATATTCAAGGAGCAACTAAGGTGTTAAAAGAAGTCCACTCAGGCATCTGTGAACTACACCAGTCCCGTCCTAAACTCTATGAATGAATGTGTAGGTTTGGATACTATTGGCCTTCCATGATAGTTGATTCCTTAAGTTATGCTAAAAAGTGCCAAGTATGCCAAATAAATTCCAGCCTGGTTCACTAACCTCCAGAGCCCTTACACCCTACGATTGCATCATGGCCCTTCTCACAATGGGGTATGGACATCATAGGGCCCATTGACCCCCGTTCCACAATGGTCATGTTTTATCCTAGCAGCAACAAATTATTTCTCTAAATGGGTTGAAGCAGTCCTCCTAAAGCAAGCTCTTGAGACAGCAGTGGCCTACTTTGTTTGACATCATATCATATATCATTTCGGAGTGCCTGACTGGATCATATCTGAAAATGA
>NW_006497514.1:0-10051 GCF_000471905.2 Amborella trichopoda | reverse complement strand
AATGCTAGAGTTTTAAGTTCTTATATTAGTTTATAGAAAAGGGCTTCCGGTCTTTATGGCTATTTAAATGCTCTAGAAGTTCCTCATTAAAAAAATTATGATTTCAAATACTAAAAATAGTACATAATGTAACATATTATATATATATATATATATATTGTTTCACCTTTAATGGTATGGAAGGTTTGAAAGGATTTTTCAGCCATATTTATCTTAGGATTTGGAACTTGAATTCATTTTATTTTACGAATATATTTAAGCCATTAAAAGATTTTACGTTCTTTTTATGTTTTATTATGAATTCATTAAATTTTTTATGGAAAGTATTTCTTAATTCTTTTTTAAACTCCTGAAAAAACCAATCCCTTATTTGATCATTTTCTTCTGACAAAAATCCTTTTTAATCCATTTTTTATCTATAAAGAACTTGTCTTGACATTGAATAGTGATGATTTCAAAATCAAGGTCAGAAGGGGTAGGCTCTTCAGGTTTAGTATGAGAAGAACTAGGAGTAGTAACCCCATATATAGGATGCTGGACCTGGTTAGAAGCCTTCCTAAGCCCTTATAGAATAATTCTTTCATTATGGGCTCTTTCATAATCTGATTGGGGAACAGAGGATGTTGAAGTCCTAGGCGGAACTCTATTAAGTGGAGCGGACATATTTAATCTAGTTCTTCTAGATGATGGAAATTGTATTTCAATTTGTCCATCCGGATATTCAATGATTTGTTCATGTTCTCTATTTTCAGGAATCTTGAGTTGTCCCTTTGACTGAATAGACCAATTCCTGTGTCCAGGATATTGCCTTAGGTATAACAAGGTTAGATTTATCTATGTTTGATTGAAAAAAAATCGTTTGACCTTTTGTATCCATTTGCCTAGCATTGGGGCAAAGAGCGTTCATAACTTTATAACGGTTTTGTGATCCCGGATCCATATCAAAACTTTGAGTTTTTAGATTTCGAGTTAAAACTTTTAACAAATTAGGCTCAGATAAGCCCACAAAAAAAAATGGAAACAATTAAAATAGATAGGGCCATTGCAAAGACTCGACTCAACGATTCATAATAAAGAATCAGTGAATCTTTTGTACCTATTATCCCTTAAGCAAAGTAAAACAGAATTATTTAACTCTGTTCTGGTTAAGGGCTTAACAACTATTTAGACAAGACCAATTCACATATGGTTAAAATCTTTCTTTTTATTTTCTTCAATCATCCTTGAGGATAAAAGTTAGAAACTATCTTGGGTTTCCATGACAGATATAAGTTTTTCCATTGTTTTAATAGAAAAGCTACTTTTGAACTCAAAAGTCCCTCTTCTATAAACATCTGTTACGGGAACCTTTGGAATATTCCAATTTTGGATTTGTTTTTTGATATTGTCAATAGTAACCTCTTCTTTATTGTTTACTCGAAGAGTGTTAGAAGAAATTATCCTATTAGATAGCATCCTAATAAAATATGCCATTTTGACCTTATAACTATTAACTGAGTCAACTGGAAATTGTCTCTACACCTTTTTTGACTTTTCTTGGCCGTTAACAGTGATCTTTGGGTCACGACGACTTGACTTTGGTTTTAGTTATAATATCAAACTTGCAACTTTTACAGAACTGGGCTCGGATACCAAATAGAGCAAAGCAGGATAAAAGTGTGGTATCAAAGCCAAGTTCTGTAATGGTAGGTTTCTTGGTTTTCTTGGTCTGCTTTTATAATGGGAAAAGATGACACCTAAGCCGTCTATAAAGAAATGGGAAAAGATATTTAAAGTAATTAGCAAGGTATATATTCTGTCATTGACATGAAATCGAATTTGGAAGGAAGAGGATCATGGGCGATTAGGTAATAGATTATCAATTACCTAATCGCAAGGATAACAAATTCCTACCAAAGCAAGGCCTTAGAAATTTATAAAAAAGAGATTCAAGATCTACTTGTTAAAAAATTGATTCGAAAAAGCTCCTCACCATGGAGTTGTTCAGCTTTTTATGTTGAGAATGCCTCTGAAATTGAAAATGAGCTTCTCGATTAGTCATAAAGTTTTCGAATCCTGAGTTAATTTCATTGCTAAAGCAATTGGGTGTTTTGGTATCAAAGTAATTGGGAATATATATATATATATATATCTAATATCATAAAATTATATAATATTTTATTATATAATTGTTGAGAGATACATCTTCTAAACAATCCAAACAGTGGACATGCATCTTTTAGGTCTCTTACTAGATACTATCCAAACAGTAGACAATTATATATTAGGAGATGCGAAATCCAAGAGACATCAATCCTAGAAGTTGCATCTCTCCAAGATATCCATTTTCAACCAAATGGGGCTTGAGGGCATGGTAACTGAATGCCGAAAGTACTCTAAAGGCTTCACTTCTTGACGTTGGATTTTTCTTTTTCTTTTGTTAAATTTTGAGAACTGGCAAGTGTTTGATAACTTGTTTGGAAGCTATAGGGAGTTTGAAAACTTGTGTTTGATTGAACCTAAAATTCTAAAAACCTAGAGATCTGAAAATTAGCCAGTTTTGAAGTTTTTGATGAGAGGGTGCTGTTGCTTATGAATGTGACTTCAAAGGCATAGCTCCTCCACGGTATTTCTAACAAATTGGATGATCTAGATTACATAAGAAATAATAATAATGTGGTTATATGTCATCTCCCATGGACCATTAAGAATACATATGAATTTTCTAATTAATTCAAAATTTATTTTGGATTGAGATAAAACTATAACATTTATACTTCTCAGTCGTACAACTTTATAAAACATAAAAAACTATGGTAAAACTATTAATATGCTCAAACGTTTCTATTAACTTTGAGGGGGATTTTGGTAATTGTATTTTACATTTTTATATTTAATATGGATATGCTCCAATGAGTTGTACACACATTCCATTTTACATCCTAATTTGATATTCGGTTAAAAAAAAGGGACGAAAATAAGGCCAACATTTTCAAAAAGATAGGTTGTAGATTTCAACCGTCTTATGTTGATCAAATGGATGAGAACATTTACTGATAGTGTGTTGGTTGCGCAATAATGTATTCACTCTTGAGTACTGAGCACGAAGGCAGGTTTGCTCCTGAAGTTGGATTTAGAAAATGCTTATGATAGGGTGGAGTGGGGAGTATTGTTAAAAATCTTGAAAATGCTGGGGTTTGGGCCGAGATGAAGGAGCTGGATCTTTGACTGTCTCTCTACTGCCTACTTTTCGATCCTTTTTAAAGGAAGCCCGATTGGTTTCTTTAATGCCTCTAGAGGGCTGCGCCAATGTGATCCTATGTCCCCTTTCTTTTTTACCATCTATGCTGAATGTTTCAGTTTGATGTTTTATAAGATCGAAAGTAGGGGGAAATTTAAGGGCTTTCGAATTGCAAATTCTAACATTGTTGTTTCACATTTGCAATATGCTGATGACACGATTATTTTTTGTGATGAGAATGAAATGCAAATTCGGAATATTGTAAGATTTTTTTTTAATTTGTGAGGTTGTCATGGAGTTAAAGGTGAATTTGCATAAGTCCTCTTTGGTAGGGATTAATTGTACAGGCTCGAGCCTTCATAGTTTGGCCTTGGTGTTGGGCTGCAAAGTAGAATATTTCCCTATTTCCTATTTGGGACTGCCCATTTCAGATTCAAAATTTCCTAGTGCTGTTTGGGATAGGATCATTGAAAGGGTGCAAGTTAAACTTGATCTTTGGAAGTTCGTTGGGTGGCAGGGTCACTCTGTTAAGGTCGTGTTTAGCCAATCTTCTCGTATATCAGATGTTGGTGATTCACATGCCGGCCTCGATTGCCAAAAGAATAGAGAAATTAATGTGGGATTTGTTGTAGGGTACATATGGTGATAATAAGAAATTCCACTTGCTCAAATGGGACAGAGTGTGTACACCTAAGCAGGAAGGAGGTTTGGTGAAGTGCCCATTTTAAAAATCATTAGTGGTGCCAAGTGCTGATTGCAAAATATGGACTTGAAGGTTATGGTGTTTGGATTGGTGGGGGTCGAGGCAAGGAGATATTGTATATGTGGAAAGCCATTTATAACTGTAGGCCAATGATCTCGGGGTATTTTAGGTGGAATATCGATAGTGGTAGACAGGTTTTTTTTTGGCATCATAAATGAGTAGGGGATTATCTATTGAAGTGTGTTTTCCCTGATGTATACCGACTAGCTTCAAATAAAAATCTCTTGGTTTGCAATGTAGTGGAGAAGAATGGTGGTCGTACGCGTTGGAGTATTCCCCTTATTTATAGAAGGCTATCTAATATGGTACAAGCACAATGGTGTGCAATGATGGAGCTTTTAGAGAGAGTTTATGTGGCACAAAATGCTAAGGATATTTTTGTCTGGGAGCTCGAAATCGATGGATTATTCTCGGTTAAATCGTGCTACAATTTGTTTTTCCATGATGGGGTGAGGTGGTCAGCATCTTCTATTGCTCAGATATGGAAATAGCAGATCCCACATAAATTTTCGTGTGGTTGGCATCACAGAATAAGATTTTAACAGTTGATAACCTCATAAAGAGGGGCAAAATTCTGCAAAATATTTGCTTCCTCTGTAAACAAGATGGTGAATCGGTGAACCACGTGCTAATTCATTGTCCATTTGTCTTGATTTTATGGCATTGGTTAATGAATGTGATTGGTGTTTCTTTTCCTTTACAACATAGTGTGATGGGTTTACTTCATCATTTCACCCCTTTATTTTTGCCTAAAGTGGGTTGAATGATATGGGAAATTGCTATAGGTAAAATTATGTGGGAAGTGTGGCAAGAAAGGAATAGATGGATATTTAAAGGAGTTGTGATGCCGGTGGATAAAATATTTCATTTGATCAAATTGTCTATTTGGTCAAGCCTCTCGGTCTCTAAGGAAGGTTGGGGGATCTAAAAAATGGACGTTATGATAAATCTCTCTAACTTGCTCTCCCTTGGTTTGCCCACATGCAAACCCAAAGGCCTTTGGCTTAAACCGCCTTTGGGGTGTATTAAGCTTAACTTTGAAGAGAGTTCTCTTGGGAACCCAAGCCCAGCTGGGATAGGACGGGTGTTTCGAGATTCTGAAGGTAGCGTTTTGTTGGCTTCTGCGACGCTATTGGTGTGGCAACGGCCAACTCGACGGAATTGCATGCCTTGCTCAAAGGGGTGGAGATCTTCAACGAGAGGTTTTTGAGTAGTTTCTGCCAAGTTGAAAGCTATTCTTTGAATGTCATATGATGGTGTCGTAAAGAACAATTGGTCCCTTGGGAATTACGATTTGTATGGCTCAAGCTTTTGGATCTTTGTTCAAACTGTTCGATTACTTTCTCACACATGTACCATGAGGCTAATGGTATCGCTGATGGGTTAGCAAAGTGTGGGGTGTCTCGTACTTCTCTTTGTATCTCTTTTGATGTAAACTCCCTTTTGTGATTAATAAAAATCTCTGGATGTCTTTACAAAAAAAAAAAATAGATGAGAGCATATGTTTAAATATTTGAATTTTATCTTTCTTTTTTTAATATATATATTCATGGGAAGGAGTTGAAATTTGGAGTATGCATTCTTTTAGGCTTCAATGTACTTCAAAAAATATAAAAAGCATATAAAAATAAATAGCCAAAAATACTCCTAAATTTGAGGGCTATTTTAATTATTTATTTTTGCTCTGTATTTTTTATTTTTTTTATTTAGATGAGCCCCAATGAGGAGCAAAAAACCTCCAAATTTTATTTAAATCTAAGTCCTTGAAAAATGTTCGGGAAACAACATACAAAATGACCCGTTGATTCAAAAGGGAGACGGATGAGCACCCGAATTTCGCCTCTCCATCAAAGATGGAGGCCAACACCTCTCATATTTCAAGGAGTGTGAGCTTCTAGTTGCCTCTCCTATGTTATAATTCCTAATTGTCAAACTAAGAACTTCTACACTGAAAGTTCTTATTATCAAACACTACATTAGCTTTAGGTGCACAATTTAATCATGAAATGGGTGCCCAAAAGTCTCGATTATCAAAGTTTTGGTTACATAAAAAATCTCGAAACTAAAGAAAAATAGAAATAAAATGTCTTACCTTTACTCTGGAGCACTGTTTTGAGACTCGGCCGAGTAACTTGGCCTCGCCCTATGGCTGAGGCAAATTTGCCCCGAGTACACTGTACATGTGTTATTAATATGTTATATGCGACATAAACATTCAAGTAGCTTATTGGTTTGTGTGTGTTCATATGGTCTATGTTGGTGAGGGTTAAAATCCTCTTCGAACCTAGAACATCTTACAATGGGGTATTTCAAGAGCTGCCTCTTTAAATATTGTTAGAAAAACTTAGAAAAATTGGGCGAAATGGGGTATTCCAAGAGCTGCCTCTTTAATATTGTTAGAAAAACTGGGCGAAATGGGGTATTCCAAGAGCTGCCTCTTTAATATTGTTAGAAAAATTGGGCAAAATGGGGTATTCTAAGAGCTGCCTCTTTAATTTTGTTAGAAAAACTGGGCAAAATGGGGTATTCCAAGAGCTGCCTCTTTAATATTGTTAGAAAAACTGGGCGAAATGGGGTATTCCAAGAGCTGCCTCTTTAAATATTGTTAGAAAAATTAGGTGATCTAACCGGTAACCGCCCAGTTACGGGTTCCAATTTCGGGCAGTTTTAGTGATCGATCGTTATTTTAAAAATAAAAAGTCAAAAAAATGTATATAAAATCCCAAAAATCAAGAATTTGATTTGTAATATATTCTTAAATATTTTTACATTATGGTAAATATTAAAAATTGTTTTGGTCATTGATACTTACTTTTAAAATCTATTTTTTCATTAATTTTCAACTTCTTTTGAATGTGTTTTGTTTTAATCATTAATTATATGCTTTTCATATTTTAGTAAAAAAAAAATTGCATCTTTTTTATTTTTTTCAACAGTTTTTTGGCCACTCGGGACTTTCCCCGTTAGAACGGTTGAATCGGCCAGTTTACCTGTTAGACTGGTTAAACTGCTTTCGGCCCCATGCCCGGTTAACCATTCCGGTTCGATTTTGGGAACACTGCTCTTTAACCAACATGCCTAAGCTTGAGGATTCGAACCTAAATCATCCCACATGGAGGAACCCCAAAGGGATAGACCTAACCATTAGGTCATTAAATGTTCATTGTCATAAAAATGAAAACTATAATATATGTAAATTAATATTTTTGTGTTGATTTTTTTTTTTTAAACTTGAACTGTACTCGGACGAGTTACTTAAACTCACCCGCGTAACTCAGCTCGGGCAAAGGCCAAGTACCTTGGCCGAGTCGATTTTCTGAATACGGCTCTGAAGAAATGTTTGACATCCCACAAAACTTAAGACATCATACATTATGTAGTCTGCAGTCTCGAGGATTTATGTGAAAGGAGAACTTTTGCCTTCACTACATTGTGCTTGCAGGGCTTCCAACATCCCAACAACAGGCATAAAATTTTAGAGAGGAAAGATACACCTTAGCCTAATGTTGATGCTACAGGCAAAGAAATTGCTAGCATGCTAATCTCAATGCTTTCGTTCAATCCATTTATAGGTCTTAAACGCCAAAGCACCATTTTTTATTTATACTTATTGATGTAAATACACGAATCTGACTTGGAATCGTCCAAGTAAGATCAAAACCAAGAGTGGTATTTGTAAATTTCCAAAATAATAGAAATTTGTTTTGAAGAAATTATGGGTTGTGGTAACTAGGAGCTGGAAGTTTCTAGAAAGTTGGAAGTTGTATACTTTTTGAAGCAGGATTTATTGATGGTTGGAATTGGTAGATATTGAGTTTGACAACTTGTTTGTAATTACGAAAAGTTCAAGAACCCCATTTTTAACTGAACATGGAATTCTGGAAACTTGGAGATTTGGAAATAAACTGTTCATTTTGAAGTTAACATTGATGAGAGAATGTTTTTGGTTCAATGTAGAAGATTTTAAAATCATATGGCATCTGCAATAGGTCTAACCAAATGGATGGTTCGGATAAAAAAAGAAAAGAAAAAGGAAATTGCTATTCTTTTGCATAAAATTCTATCTAATTATCTATTTTCATTATTATAAAAACATTGTGTTTATCATCTCATAGTCCTTCCATAATGATTCATACTCTTTTATTACTGCTCCTTCTATTATTCTGTGTAAGGCTTGCCATGGCCATTGATTCCAATCATGAATATTGTTCCCTTACAAACATACAAGCTATCTAAGAGCTTGGTGCTCTTAATGCCTATAAGTTAGATTACATTTTCAGAGATCTTGAAAAGGTGTACATTAAGTTGCACAATGAAGGTATACTAGAAGAACAAGGGATATTGTGTCAAATGAAGTTCAACTCTGATATGGTGTACTGGCCTCCCCTTTTTATAAATATGTAAAACTTTTGATTCAACATCAAACCACCCCAGAGACAGATTAGGGTGATCACTTTTTTTCGTATCATGATTATCATCATCATCAGAGTTTTTTTCCGACATTTTCTCTATATGAGCTCTTTATTGCCCCCAAACTTAACAACCAAATATTTATGATCTTTGAAATAAGACGTATCAAAAGAAGTAGTGATTATAACCACCAAATAAGTGTGCACCGTAACAAAAAGCAAGTGTATTATTAGAGCTTCCCTCTATGCTACTAGAATTACATTTTGATGACATAATATATGGACATATGCATATGTAACTAAATGGGGTAGCACCATGGACATTTACTACAATTGTGTTTAGTCACTGAAATTAATTCGTATTATATTTTAATATGGGATTGTATACAATGAGACCATTTACCTTTGATATAAGGTAGTCACAATTACTTACAACCATCCGATGTGAAATTTGATAGCTTGAATGTGTCACAAAGTTCGAGAAAATTTCTTTTGAAGTTGAGCTTAGTCAATGAAATAATTGCAGCCACCCAATTTCACATACAGCGATCAAGATTAATGTAACCACTTTGTAACAAAAGTAAATGGTCTCAGTCTATACTTTCCCTTCTAAAATTATCAAAATGTTGATTGACTTCCGCTAGTGTTGAAAGACCAATGTGATGTTTTATTATATCCATTTGACTTCCAAGTCATATTCCTCCCATGAGTTGTATATCTCAAGTTGTTGGCCTCTAAAACATACGTAATATCTTGCACGAGCTATTGCATGTATGTTTACAGCCAAACCTTGGAAGATTCAAATGAAATCTTCTTTGATTTATATTTTAAACTATATGAATTAAAATAGGTAAAGTTAGTGGGTCCCGTCGAATTACATATCACATAGTTTAGCTTCACAACTTCCCTCTTATGATCCGTTGGCCATGCCGGCTTAAAATTGCGTAAAAAAGGAAAAAAGCTAGAACCAGAAAACTTTAAAAAGAATGGGAAGAAAGATTTTTCAAAAGAACGTTAAGGAAATAAACTAGAAAATTACAACGACAGAAGAAAGAAACTACTTACTTGGCAAGCCAGGTCCCATGCTCGAGACCCAGAGGTGGTCTCTCATATTAGACTTCGCAGTTGAGACATTTATTCTTAAACCCTTGAATTTCACTTGAGATATTGGTTATTTTGATAGGGAATTCAAGCATAGGATTTCCCTAGGGTTTTTCTTTAACTAGAACCAGGGTTTTGGACTTCATTGCCAAAAGGTTATCTGGTTTGAAGGTTTAATGGCTGATGTAGTTGCAAAGAATTAGGGTTGGAAAGCTAATGGTAACGGACAAATGTTTATATAGAGCAAAGGACCCTAGAAGAAAGTATCGAGTTTTCAAATGCTTCCAGATGGTCGGTGGAGTTCGCAATGAGGGCCGCGTTGCTACTAGCAGTGTGTTCTGCATCACTGAGCTCCAGGCGGCTCTGGATGATATGGTCTAGTCTGCAGTGCCCATCGGTGGTGGTGGTCCGGTTGGATTCTAATTCATATATTGAGGTTTTGGTGAGCAATTTTTCCCCTCCAGGCTTGCCTATTTATGGTTTATCTTGTTGTTTTGGATGTCTAAATAGATTTGGATAGAACTAGGAGGTTCATAGGATACCCTTAGCCAAAATTTC
>NW_006497519.1:0-31098 GCF_000471905.2 Amborella trichopoda | reverse complement strand
TAAATAAACTTATTTTTCTAATTTACAGCATTCAAAATTTCTAACATAGATAAAATATCACAATTTTTATTAAGATTATTTTTCAAGATAATGAGGTCACGTGCGCATAACATTTATCGCGCCTAAAATTCATGATAATAAGCAGAAATAATTATTTCATTTCATTTTTAAAAAGAATGGATTATTTTTCGAGACAATGGGGTCACTTACACACAAAACTTATAAAATAAAGATCCTGGACGGAAATATCATTATTTATTAAAAATAGACTATTTTTCAGAAAGACGATGTCACTTACACATAAATGTTTGGGAGGGAGCTTCCGGTAAAAAAATTCGGTTCGAGAGAGAAGTTCACTGTGTTTCGACCAGAGAGAGAGAGATCTCAAAATTTTGTTTTAGGGTGGGAGTGCTCACATCCCCTATTTAAATTCTTATAACGTATTATTATATTATTTTATTACGCTCTACCTCATATCTGAGGTGTCGCGTTAAAAGTCTGCTTTTAACGTACGAAAACCACGTCCGCTAAAGGACGTTGCCAGCTGCAAGCAGGAAGCAAAAGCAAGCAAGCAAAACAGGCAAGCAAAAGTTAAACGAAGTAAAAGTTTTTGAAAATAGTGATGGTCCCCAAGGACCATCATACTCAAACAGACCATCACCTATTTAAAAGCATCTTTTCTCCTCTTTTTTTTTTTTAATTGTTTTTAATTTTAGGAGTGTTACATAGACACTTCGTGACCTGTGAAGCCAATGACTAGTATATTCTCCATCAGCTGCGTGCACTTCCAAGATTATAAAAACTTGTCAAACAAGTAAAAACGATGAATCAAGAAAGCCCAGATACCACACTACATGGTTTTGAAGTATGAAATCTATCTCACATTATATGGTAAGGTCATATAGGGAAAGTTGATTCAATAACTTTGTTTAATGTGCTTTGGTTATATTTTGGCTAATTGTTTTATGAATATGAATGGAATGTATGGACATTAAGTGATAAGTGCTAACAAATTTGAACGTGTCGGTTTTGAATACCTTGTGCTTTTGTGCCTCTTTGTGCTTGAGTATGAACTACTTAAGGTAGTGATGCACATGGAGATATGATTTGATCAAGGGCTTTGAGCCCTAATGATGAAACATGAGAGATGGGTTTGGCTCATTCAAATATGTAAACACAAATGGAGTGTTTTGATGGAACTTGAGCTTGGTGACCATCCTCTCAATAATGTCTATAATATGATGTGTTGCATGTGATGATGACCTCTTGATAATTTCTCCATAATTGCTAAAAAGGAAGTATTTTGTCAAGGTTTTAATAAACATTATTCAGTCGTGCTTTATTTTGGATAAAATTATAAGATGGTGTATACGATTTGTTTTTGTGGTCATGAACTTGACTTGGTAGGAAATTAATGGTGAATGCGGTAAAATAATTTATGAAGACTAAGCATGGACTTTATAATTAAATTAGATGATTTGAAAAAAGCCTAAGTCTATGAATATGGTTTTGAGAAACCACATAGTCTTGCAAGGTCCATTAAGTTTTTATGAATGTATATATATATATACCAAGTCAATGTTTTTTTATTAAAAAAAAAAACATTCTTTCTTGAAGGTACTTATGAAAGTGGGAGAAAAACTATCATACATTTTTTTAAAATACCTATATGCTTTGACCCATATTTCTAGTTATTTAGAATCCTCGATTACCTAAGACTTTGAATCATAGGGAATGTTGTAGGAATGCCATCATGCTGGGCTTCCCTAACACATATTGTGTTGACTAGATAACTTGGTTTTTATAAATTTACTACCAAGATGTCTAGTGTAGTTGAACCTTTGTGGTTCATGAAGCTTTTTGCATATTATGAAACCAACTGGTATTGAATTATATATTGCATTAGACTTGATATGCTAACTCATGATATATACATAAGAATGTTGAAAATATATATGTTGCATGTGCAATAATTGAGTGGGAGCTGCTACAGTCCCACGTTTTTTTAGCTACTTAGATATTCTGATATAACGGTGCAAGCTATCTCACAGATCCAGATGATGCGAAGTCTAGATCTGGATATGTGTTCATACTTGGAGGGGGTGCAGTTTCTTGGAAATGAAAGAAACAGAATGTGACGAAATTGTCCACCATGAAGGCAGAGTACGTGGCGTGCTGTTTGGTGATCAAGGAGACCGTATGAATTAAGAAATTTCTTAATCGACTTGACTTTCAGTTCGTGTGTTGTGAGGCAGTAAGAATTTTCTACGACAGTACGGTGACGATATGTGTCAAAGGAGCCACAATTTCATAAGAACTCCAAGCATATAAAACCACGTTTTTATCACTTGAAGAATGAGGTAAGATTGAGGAATATCAAGATCCAGATAAACAAAATATTCTAATAGCAGCACCTGCTAGTATTTGGCATGTCAAATGAAACAACAGACTATAATGTTTTTCACTCATGGAACCCAAATGTTTGGTGCTGGTTATATGGCTATAAAAGGGAGCAGCTTAGTTGATGAACTCTTTTGAGCCCATCAACATACGACCCCATGCAATGAGGGTATGTAATGGTCTTTTGCTACAATAGGTCCATGAATCGCGATGTGATGTGAAAGATGAGCTACGACCATTTTTGGGACGTGATCCGAGCTGCAAAGAGAAAAATGTGTTGCCTCTATAAATCTTTTTATGAAAGGATTAATGGCGAAAGCCATGATTAATGTATTGTGAGAATAAATAAAGATGTTTGAGAGAGATTGTAATTGGGAGAGAAAGATGAGAATGAGAGAAAGTGAGAAAGAGCGAAAGAGAGAATGTAAGGCCTTCAAAGGCCAAGTGGGAGATGTTGGGCTCATGTAGCCTTTAAATGCCTTACGTGTGCTTGTAAAATAAAATGATATAGTGGAACATGAACTCAGTGGGAGTGTGGTCCATCGTGGACCACACTAAGAAAACGATGGTTTGCTGATACCGATCTTTGCTTAACGATCTAGGCTAGTCGGTTCGGAAAAACTCACGTTACCTGGGTATGAAGAACAAACCGATAAGGGTTTATGGGTTAGCCCTTGATGAGGTCGGAGAACATGCCCGAATGAGTGAGCCGAAGGACTGTGTGACCCTTGTATGTGATGGTCGCCTATAGAGACATAGATCAAAACCTCATCCATGTACCATCACATGACATGCATATTGATAGATCGTTCGAAAAAGCCAGAAATCCACCTTTTAGAATGAATCGTATGCATGTGCGAGAGATACCTTATGCACCATAGGAGCTATGGTCGCATCAGGTCTAGGTGACTTTGATTCGTCTTTAGGGGAGGACCTGAAATCCACAGACTGGGATTGTGTTCTCTTAGCTCATCGGCCAGACATTGGTGACTCGCTAATAAGCCCCTGCTTGGACTATGGGTCATGGGAAATACTGGTCGGTCTGATAAAGCAAGTGTGGTCTGTAGTTCACAGTTGAATGTGGAGTGTCCTATGATTGTTGATTCCTAAACCATATCGATCATTTTCCCATCAAATTAATTTAATTGTGTTTGTTTTATGATAAAAATTATTTTAAGATTATTATTTGAATTTTTATGAACCCTTAGATATTTTATTTATAATTTTTGGATTTATAAAATTAAATATATTGATTTTACAATTGTTTAAATATTCAAATAATATTCTAAAATCCTTTTATTCATTTTAAATATATCAAAATATCATGGGGGCCCATTGCCCGCCATATTTTTAGAAGGTGGGACCCATGAGTGCCTCCCTTGGGTGGCGCGCCCCACTCTTATTCTCTTTCCTATTTTTTGGTAATATGACATGTGGCCATATGGTTGGAAGATATTGACTAAATATATCTTTGAAAGATTTTGTGGAAAGATTGAGTAGACTTGTGCTAATTTATGGTATGCACAATATTTTGACTAGATTTAATTTATTTAATTTCTATTAATAAGAAAATGGTTTAGGAAAGAAAGATAATGGTTTATGCACCTTCCATAATGTTGATGGCCCATATATGAAATAGATGGCTCAGATCTCTCACCCCACAAGTCACCCTTGATCGACGGTCTATATTCAATCTCACAAGAAGAGGCAAGCCAAAGAAAACCCTAAGAAACCCTAATCTTATTCAAAGCTTATAAAAAGGGATTGTCTCTACCAAACAATCTCTACACCTTGTCTTTCTATCTCTCTTTTAAGAAACTTTATGTCTCTCATGTTTGATCTCTCTCTCCCACATTGTGAAAGTACCTAAGGGTTTAGGTTATGTAGTTCTTCTCTCCTATCTCTCAAATATGAATTTATAGCTAAGGGTTTTAGGGTTTAACAAAAAGAGAATCCATCTCTCTCAAACTAGATTGCTAAGAGAATTCACGTAGGGTTTCATGTTCCATTGGTGTGACTTGATCGAAATTTACTTTTTCGGTTCGAGATTGAAGCTAAACAGTTGATCCCGCCCCATCGGATGGTGGTGACTCGGTGTGGGGTGTAATAAGCCCGGTTGAGGTAATCTCCAACACTCTTCCTTTTGTTTCTTGCAATCTTATCTTTTATTCTCAAGCATCGTGTATAGTTGTTTCAATGGCAACAAGTTGTTAAGATCTTGGTTTTATTGTTATGTTGATTTTATTTTGAAATTTATCTTATTATAATAAAGACCACATGTAAGTGATCTTTTGCCAAAAAAAAAGAGTGAAAAAAAAAAAAAAAAATGTATTCCCTGGTAAAAGATCACATATATCTTTCTTTCATCTTATACCTCCCTCAGGCGATATTTTGTGGCTCAGACCCTAGTTTTCTAGGGCCGGGCCAATACAACTGGCCCATCCGCCCCTTGGGAGTGTAAATGGTCGACAAACCAAATGGCCAATTAAACAAACACTAGGAAGGAGGTTTGTCCGCTTCCTACAATACCTAATATTTTGTTGTCCTTCTAACCGCGACTTTTCTATCAATTGTAAGCGAACGAAGGCAATTAGATTACTTGTTGGCCTAACAAAGCTTCTTATTCGATGGTGAATTATTGTCTTATCAATTCTCATTTTGTTTTAGTTTAGGGACGTTTGGCTATTTAGATTTTCGAGAAAAGCTGGGCTAATTGTGTTTGGCTCTCTTATAAATGACATTTGAAGCCAAAATTTTGGAAATATCAATTCCACCAAAATACGTAGAATTGACATTTGATGGAAATGATCCATTTTGCTCTTAAGAACAAAAAAACATTAAAATTTTAAAGAGAGAGAGAAACTATATCAAATTTTAAAGGGAGAAAACATATTAAAATTTTAGAAAGGGAAACTATATCATATTTTAGAGAGAGAAAGTGTATGACATTTTTAGAGAGAGAAACTATCTTAAATTTTAAGTTTTAGAGAGAGAAAATATCTTAAAACTTTAGACAGAGAAACTATATCGAATTCTAGATAGAGAAAGTCCTTGAAATATTTAGAAAGAGAAACTATTTAAAAAATTTTAGATAGAGAAACTATATCAAATTTTAAATTTTATAGAGAGAATGTATATTAAAATTTTAGAGAGAGAAACTAACTTCAAATTTTAAGTTTTAGAGAGAGAAAATAACTTAAAACTTTAGAGAGAGAAACTATATCAAATTTTTGATAGAGAAAGTACCTAAATTTTTTAGAGAGATAAATTATTTGAAAAATTTTAGATAGAGAAACTGTCTCTAATTTTAAGTTTTAGAAAGAGAAAGTATGTTAAAATGTTAGAGAGAGAAACTAACTGAAAATTTTAAAGAAAGAAACTATCTTAAAATTTAAGTTTTTAGAGAGAGAAAGCATATTAAAATTTTAGAGAGAGTAACTATATCAAATTTTAGAGTGAAAAAATATTTAAAATGTTTTAGAGAGAAAAAAACTATCTTAAAATTTTTAGAAATAAGCTATCTCAAATTTTAAGTTTTAGATAGACAAAGTGCCTTAAAATTTTAGAAAGATAAATTATATCATATTTTAGAGAAATAAACTATTTGAAATTGTTTAGAGAGAGAAACTATCTCAAAATTTCTATAAAGAGAAACTAACGCAAATTTTAAGTTTTGGAGAGAGAAAGTATTTCAAAATTTTAAAGAGGGACACTATGTAAAATTTTAGAGAGAGAAAGTATATAAATTTTTTAGAGAGAGAAACTATCTCAGAATTTTTAGAGAGAGAAACTATTTCAAATTTTAAGTTTTTGAAAGACAGTGTATAAAATTTTTAGAGAGAGATACTAGTTCAAATTTTTTTAGAGAGAGATAAATAGGATTTGTATTTCCAAAAAAAAGATATTCCAAGCAATCCAAACATGAAATTTGCATTTCTAATAAATCTCAATTCTAAGATGACTTTTCCTAGGATTGAAAAATCCAAGGACCCAACAGACCTTTAGGGAATGTTCAAGAGCAACATGTAGTTAGGTTAAAATTGTGATTACAATAGTCACCAAATGAAATGTTAGCGAGGCGTGAGGTACCATGGAACGTACAACTGAAACAGTAGAAGGAATATGTTATCTTATTTTTTGATGGAAAAATTGAGAAAGTACATAAGGACATCATTTACTTTTAATATAAGTTTATTATAATTAATTTTATCGGTTAGATTTCAAATTGGGTGATTGTGAATGTATCATTGAATAAATTCAACGTTAAAAAAGAATCTCATACTTTTTGATATACCCAAAACCATCCAATTTGACATCTAATGTTTAATAGCAATTGTGACCTCATTATAATAGCCATCTGAATAACGGAGCTCTAGTTTAATCATTGAGCTAGGATGATTTTTTGTTGACTTTGAAACTCTCACATTCATGTGAATATTTATGTGATTGCTTATTGCATATCTGTGTACTATTCATTGTATGTTTACGAAAATTCTCTCCCATAACTCTTGAACGTATATTTGCACTATTATTTATGTGATCACTTATTTACATACTCTTGAATGCAACGCATGTAATTAAAAGAATATCATTTTGTAGGTGCCCCGAATTTTGAATCTCGGCCATCCAATTTGATGGAGGGGAAATTAACGGACTTTTCTTTGTTTTTATTTTCAATTGATCACAGAGTCGATCAAACTTCAAGCCTTTATGAACCCCTTAATTAGGTGCTTTTTATTTACCAATGCCTTTATGAACCCCTTAATTAGGCGCTTTTTATTTACCAATAACTATGGAAAACATGGCATATTATTCTTTACAAATAGTAAACGACTGTAATAATAAACATGGCATATTATTCTTTACATATAGTAAACGACTGTAATAATCAGACAGATTAGGCATTCAACAGCGAGTGATGAAGGAAACCAACTGATCTATGAAGTCCTTAGCCCTCCCACTCTCAGGATCAAACAAATGGAAACAGTGATCTTCACCTTCAGTCTCAACAATCTCAGCCACCCCTTCCCACCTGCACTTTTTAAGAGCTTCATAATACACCCTCCCTCTCTGTCTCAAGCAATCCTTTTCGGCCAAGCATACCAGCACGCGCTCGCATCCGAGCTTCTTCAGCGCCCCTACACCATCCGCCATTGGATTAATCCATGGGTCATCCAGCCCGACAGTCATGGGGCAAGAAAATTTCCATAACTTCTCCGCCATATCACTGCTCTTCGCCTCCTCCTCGCTCACATCCGAGGCCCAGAAGTATGGGTGGACCAAAACCAGTCCATGCACCCTTACCCCCAAACTTTCAATACCGGCCTTCATGGCCATGTGGTGCCCAAGGTTGGCCCCCAAACTGTCCCCGACCAAGTAGATACGGTCCAGATTGGCGTGGTCCCTGAGCCACGGATCCCACCGCTGGACAACCCACTTGAGGGCCGACCACCCATCCTCGTAGGCAGCAGGAAGTGGGTTCTCAGGGGCACGACTATAGTTGACAGAGACAATAAGGGCATTGGATTTTGCCGAGAGGGCATCAGTGTAGGGGTGGTAGGTAGAGGAGAAGGGAGATTCCATGATGAAACCACCTCCATGGAAATAGATGATCGTGGGGAGTTTCCGGGTGGAGGAAACTTGGGATTGGGGGAGGTAGAGGCGGGCCGAAAGGTTGGTCTCAGGTAGGATGACCACATCTCGTGAGGCGACACCGGCAGGGGAGAGGGAGGAGGGCGGTACCGTCATGGTGCCTCTGAGTCGGTCGACGGTGTTGTCTTTGTAAAGACGGGGCAAAGGGGGGGAGATCAAGCAATATTTCCTTTTGGGCTTCCATTGCGGAGAGAGAGAGTTTGAGAGAGGGAGGAATAATGGCTCTGTGTGAGAGGCACAGTAGGAGAGAGATGATATTGAGAGACGGGCTTCATTCTGTGTGTATGTATAGATTTTTACGGTTTGAGTTAATGAAACTTGAATGCATATTTTGTGGTTGAAATTGTTGATTGGGGGCCAAGAAAAGTACCAGATATCGTGAGCAGAGGTGCACTTTCAACCGAAAGAGTTGAACCAGTGGAAAATGGTCCAAGCCCAAAATCAAAATTAGACGTCATGGGTGATTAATGAAAGAGGGTTCGTTTGATGGAAAATTATAAGAGTTTGAGTGATTTACGTACGGACCCCAATTTGTTTTTTTTTTAAAGACACTCTATTTATATACAGCATTCTATGGGCCTTTGTTTTTTTTAAAAAAAAGCTTCCAAAGATGAAATTCTTGGATCGCTTATTTTTTTTTCTTTTTCAAAACTTAAGTTGTGGTAGGAGGTTGAAATTCTCAAACCAAAACTTAAAATTTGAAAAAAGAACGGTCCGAAGATGCCATCTCTGGAATGTCTTTTTTGTTTTAAAAAAAAAACGGTTTGGAGATGGCATCCCCGAACCTGTTTTGTTTGTGTTTTTTGTTTATTTAAAACTTAAGTTATGGGCTGAGAATTTCAACCTCGGACCGAATGTTAAGTTTTGAAAAAAAAAAAGTAGTCTGAGAATGTCATCCTTAGACCTTACCTTTAAGTTTTGAAAAAAAAATGGCATCCTCAGACCGTGAGGTAATTTTACAAAAAAAAAGTCGCGTTGACCAACCTTGATTGCAATTTTCAAATATAAATGGAACAACTCATATTTTTATAACTTATTTAATGTCCTTCCGTAAATAACTCTAGAAATTACAAAGAATATCTGTAAGATTGCTTTTGTTTATTTTTTCTAAAATTAACCTTTGGTTTGACGACATCTTTAGATCGAATTTTAATTTTAATTTTTGGTTGTTTTTTGTTAATAGGGTAGGTTTTTTTGTTAGCAAAGCAGTGCTCTACTAACATAATAAAAAATAATAATTTGACCGACTTTCTATGTAATTTCTATCTTTAAACATTTCGTATTTTTAAAAAACATTTTAAGGTCCTTATGTACATCACTTAAAGTTTTCCACCAAACCATTAAAAAAACATGGTTCGGAGGCATTCCATCAAAACCAGTGAAAAAGTTCGCGTAAAACTTATGTTGGTGTGCCTTCAAACCGGGCCCTAAGAATTGAGAGCATAGCGGTCAATAGAGAATTAGAGATTGACGAAATCGGTGGTCAAAGCGCGCATACAGCTAAGACGATTGGAGCTCTCTCTCGAAAAATCTTAATCAACCGAGAAAAAAGAAATTGCTAGTTTTCCTTACTTTTGTGCGACTCTTTTGGCATTTGACCCCACACAGTATATTCAACGTTTGAAGTGGAGTATTTTATTTATTTTTGGTTAAGGGAAACCTGGATGTTCAAGTAAAATATCATGTCGAAAAAAAATAAAATAAAATAAAGAGAGGTCCAAAATGATATAGTTGAAAATAGTAAGAAAGATATGGTGATTTATGGCCTTATTGAAGATAATGGCCATTGATACAGTAGAATGACGGATCGGGATTCACATAACATACCCTACATAGTTGGAAAAAGGCTCTAATAATAATGGTGATGATGAAAATATCATGTCAAAAATAGAAGAAAAATATAAGTAGTTCAAATATAGTTCTCAAGACCTGACCCAACCGACAATGCGATCAATTGAAATTCAAGTAGATTGGCTTTTTTGGTGCAAGTTAAAAACCAATTTTTTACCGAAAATCAGTCAAAACCAATATTTGACCGATTTGACCAGTCAGTCCAGCCGCTTTTAATTGGTTGAACCCGTTAAATGAAGTTGTGCAAAAAATTTTAGTACCCTATGTATTTTAAACTATGATATATATTTTCCTTTTTGTTTTTTGATTTTTTAAATCCAATCTAACCGTTTAAGCAGTGGTTGGAATGGTGTTGTCTGGACCAAACCCCTCGTTGGATCAGTGGCAAGTTTGGTCATGATAACATTGGTTCAAATATCAAATGCTCAAACAAGGGTTTCCAAAATTATGATGCGTTTCTCGATAACCTATTTTCTACGATATATTAAGCGAGAATAGGACCTCACCTACATCTCTCAAAATTTGAAAATGTGCCTTAAAACTTTCCCATTAAAATTCAAACGTCATATAACTACTTTCATCTCTTGCACCTCTTCCAAAAGGTGCCTTAAAACTCTCCCAACAAATTCAAACGTTGTATAATTAAGTATAAAAGTCTTGAAGTCTATAGGATGGTTGAGAGATACCAGAAGACCTGTGCAAGGGGGTTGAGGGGCCACTGTCATGGCAGTGTCTTCTTTTAAACCAGTTTGGTGAGTTTCAGAGGTATGTTTAGCTTGATCATCATGACTTGTTATTGGTGTGTTGGACACATCATTGGTGCAAATATCAGACAAGGGCAAATGATCTCTTGAACACTCCCCCTAAGTCTTATTTTTCAAACCACTCTCCAATGTATCATATAAATAGGGTTATGTTTCAACATATTGAATATATCTAGAAATATGCATTTTTCTGGTTATGGGATCATAACATATGTATCCCTTTTGAGTAGAAGACTATTTAAGTAGGATACATCTACTGGAACGTTTATCAAGTTTATCCCGGTGGTGTCCAACCACATGAACATAAGACACACATCCAAATACTCACAAATGGGTCAAATCAATTTTTCTATTTTTTCAAAATTTTAAGGGGAGATCTAATCTTAAGAATTTTACTTGGAAGTTTATTAATTAAATAGCAAGCAATTAAAACAGCTTTAGACTAATAAATGTTTAGAACATGCATATGAAACATCAAAGACCTTGCAACTTCTAAAAGGTGTCTATTTTTCCTTCTAGCAACTTTATTCTGCTGAGGAGTTCCAACATATGATGTTTGGTGTATATACCACGATTCAATAAATGCTCAGAAAAAGCTTTGGCTACATACTCTGTGCCATTATCAGTCCGCAAAATTCTAATCTTGCTATTGTATTGAGTGGAAATCAGCTTGGAAAAATCTTTGAATACAGGAAAAGCTTATGTTCTTTATTTCAATAAATATACCCAAGTAGCTTGAAACCAATTATCGATAAAAGTAATAAAATATTTAAAGCCGACATAAGAATCAATTGGGGCGGGTGCCACACATCAAAATGTATTAAATGAAAGGGTTCATTTGAAACATACATGGAAGACTAAAAAGGAAGTCTTGTTTATTTTGAGAATTTACAGACTTCACAAGAATGAGAGAAGGCATCAAAATTTTTAAAACTTTATTTGACACCAACTTTATCTGAGGGGTGTCCAAATCTCTAATGTCATAATTTATTAATATCAGAGTTATCTTGATTGACAACTAAAGCCTTATTCTCTTGATTGAATAAATATAGCTCATGAGACAATCTTCCTTCACTAGTCTTTCTCCCCGTGGTCTGATCTTGAAAAGTCACAGAGTTGGGAGAAAAAATAACATTGTAATTCATGTTCTGAGTAATTTTACTAACAGACATTAAGGTAAAGGAAAATGATGACATAAAAAGAACTTCAGAGTTTTGTGACTTGGTGAAGAAATTGATCTTACCAACAATATGGATAGGAATCAAAGAAACCATTAGCAATAGACAGAAGGTTCATAGACACAAGGTTTATATTTTCATTATTTTTGAAGTTAAATCGACGCTGCAAGTTACCAGTCATATAATCTATGGCCCCTGAGTCTATTATCCAAGAAAAAGTGTCACATGAAGACATGAACGAAATGTGATTATCTGTGTATGAGAATAAAGAGGAAGGATCCTGTGTGACGAAAGAACCATTGTTGTTACTTGATTGCTGATAATGATTATAGTTGCAGTGATGTTGCAGTCTGAGTGGTAGATCTGTCTGTTGTCTTATTACCACTATTTTGAGGAATTTTGTTTCATATTTCTCACTATTAACAACCAGATAATATTTCTCAACACTTTCTTTAGAGGTTTTAAAATCAAGATTCATCATTTTCTTCATAGTTATGTGTCGAAATTTAAATTTTCTAAAGAAAAAATGAGAATAAACTTTAAACCAAGTAAGGCAATTAAGTCCATTCAAATGAACAATAGAAAGTTTCATGCTGGAGTTATTTTTTGAATATGCCATTATAAAGAGATAATAAGAACTAGAAGACTTACCTGATCAATAGAAAGGGCGATTAAATAATAGATGATGACCTAATTGGAACCAACAGAAAAACCCAATGAGAATAACAGTTTCTCTCTCTAGAAATCTCCAAGGGCACATCAATATCAAGGTGAACTTGATGGTGCATTGCAGCCTTTTGCATTCCAAAATAAATAATAAAGTTACAAACCTTTTGCTTGTAAGAGGGACGTCCTTCCAATGCAAACTCAATTTGCAAACTTCCTTACTATCCAAAAACAAAAATTGAACCACATGCTAGGGCGCTACTCAAGCATGGCTTCAAATCGAGATATCATTGCGCATGAACAAGACACCACCATGATATCAAGTAAAAGCTATCAAAAAAGGAGGAGAGTTTGCACTCGTGAAGAAAGAGAAAAGTTTGTACTTTCCTTCACTTGCACTTTCCTTTAACTTTTACACTTTTTCTTCAACCACCCCCATGCTCGAAGAGAGACAAAATAATACGAGAGAAAGATAGTCAGGAAAGAGAAGAAGAAAAGTTGGTGGCCACGCTCGTGCAAAAACGTTTTCTTATCGCCTTCAAATAGGAGAAGGAAGAGCTGGAGAGTAGAACAGAGTTCGTACATTGCAAGAGTGGAGTTCTTCCTTTTTTTTTGTTTTGTTTGTTTTTTTTTTTTAAATGAAAGACCGTATAGCAATGGTGATGGATCAGCCTGTTCTGATACCATGTTGAAGTTGCCATAAAATAAATAGAGAAGAGAATAGATCGACACACCATATACGTGGTTCGACAATGGTGCCTACGTCCACAGAGGGTAATTCGGTATTTCATTCGTAGGTATTACTCTGATTTACTAATGATTTATAGTGTTGCAATTCTTGTCTTTAGAAAACAAATCTCTGGGACGACCCCCCAGTAGAGTCTCGTAGAAGTGATCTAAAAGTGGGAGAGAGAGAAGGATGAAGAAAGTAGAAGATTCAAATTAGAGAATTTCATTTAAAAGAAGAAAAAGAAGTTTCAAGGGGAAAGAGTTTCATTTAAGAGAGGAAGGTAGTTTGAAAGAAAAGAAGTTTCAAGGGAGGAAGAGCTTCATTTAAGAGAGAGAATTTCATTTGAGGGAAGAGAAAACAGTTTGAAAGAGACAAAGGTTCAAGGGACAGAGAATTCCATTTAAGGGAGAAAAAAATTAGGAGAGAAGAGAGTTTCATTTAAGAGGAGAGAGAAGAAGATTCAAGAGAGAGAAATTTATTTAAGAGGAGAATATAATTTGAAAGAGGAGAGTTCAAGGGAGGGAGAGTTTTAGTTAATAGAAGAGAAAAAAAGATTCAAGAGATAGAGATACTTTCATTTAAAAGGGGAAGAGAGTATGAAATAGAAGAGGTTCAAGGGAGAAAGAGATTCATTTAAGTGAGAGAATAATTTGAGAGAGAAGAATATTCAAGGGAGAGGGTTTCAATTAAGCGAAGAGATGAGAGTTTGAAAGAAAAGAAGATTCACGAGAGAGAGAGTTTCATTTCATAGAAGAAAGGAGAGTTTGAAAGAAAAGAAGACTCAAGAGAAAGATTGTTTCATGTAAGAACGAGAAGAGAGTTTGAGAGAGAAGATCCTTGGCAGAGAGCTTTATTTAAGGAGAGAGAGTTTCATTTAAGAAGAAACAGAGGTGTATAGGTTTAATTTGAGTTTCATTTAAGGAAGAAAGAGAAGAATATTAGAGAGAGAGAGAGTTCCATTTGAGAGAGAGAGAAGAGAGTTTGAGAGAGAAGATCCATTTAAGAGAGGTGAGAAGGAGATTTAAGAGAAAGAGAGGGCTTCATTCGAGAAGGAGGATTTTAAGAGAGGAAGAGAGAGAATTTAAGAGAGATAATTTGGGAGTTTAGGAGAGAGTGTTTAAAGATAATTGAGGGGAGAGAGTTTAAAGAGATCAAAAGGGGAGAGAGTGAGAGAGAGAATATTTAAAGAGATTGAAAGAACGAGAGAGAGCTCAAAATTGAGAGAAGAAGAGGGGAATTTAGGAGAGGAGAGAGGTTTAGAGAGATGCGGAGGAGAAGAGGTCTGGGGCGGCAGCTTGGGCCCCCCCCTCCCAAAGAGAGAGAGAGGCGGTGAGGCCCACGGGGTGGCGGCCTGCGCCGCCCCTAGAGAGAATCATAGTTTTCAATGAGAGAGAAAAGATGAGAGAGAGAGAAAGAAATTACAAGAGAGAGAAGAAGGATGAAGTATCTAAGGGGCGAGCTAGAGCTCGGACACAGTTGTTAGGCTTGGTCCGAATCGCCTTAGAGTCCTCCTTGAAGGCCTTGGGTCATGAGGATAGGGTTTAGTCAAAAGGAGTCAAGTAGGCTTGGGCTTGGGTTGGTTAGGGAGTATAGGTAGGGTGTGGCTTATGTTGACCAATGGAGTATAGGAATGGGAGGTAGGGACTATAGTCTAGGGAGTAGGGTAGGAAGGAGTGGAGACTATGGTCTAGTGAGGAGTATGGGTAGGTGGGAGTAGGAACTTTCGAAGTTTGGAGAATGGGAGTGGGAAGTTCAAAGGGTAAACTCTCAAGGGGACAAAATATTCTCAATCCTCATTCTCAAGTTGGATATTAAAGCCATGAGGCCAAAAACCAAGCTAAAAATCTCTTATCACCAACCTTTTTCACTTATGTCCAACTTAGGGTTACAAAATGAGCATGAGATACTGATATATCATCCCCATGAAACATGAAACATGAGTGGATGAATAAAAATAAAGGAAATTGTCAAAAATTACAATTTATTGAATTAAAATGTAAATCCTGTTCAAGGGCGAAATGATGATTTTGCTCCTAGCTAGAATCACGGAAATGGCCAAATGGTCCCCAAAAAGGTTCCATAAGCCATAGCCATGGTTCAAGAGCATTTTCAAGTGTTTCTGACGATCTTCTGATGAAAATAATGATGTAGGAATGGCGGGATTGACGAGACGATCATTTTGATGTATGATATTGGCCTTGAATCGGGGTTTTTGACCCACTTTGAAAATCCAGCCAAGGACCATAGACTTGAGATCTTCGACCCTTGATCTTATTTGTTTCACGATGTTTCAAGTCAATTTCTTCATCATAAGTTGATGGAGATAACGTCACGATCATTTTGTGATAAAAATCTCTTAATTTGGTTGCTATATCGAAAGGGGATTCTGGTCGCCGGAAAACACACATTTTTTGTAACTTGAAATAAGGTGTCTTTCGACCTTCAATCTTGTACAAAATTTACCTCAAATCGAAGCCCTCTAAATTGTAGTCAAAACAGACCCACATTTAAGGCGTTCCGATGATGGGGCTCCGAGATACGGCCATTCAAAAAAGGAGGAGGTTCTTCTTTGAAAATTCTACAACGCATGAGTTTTCGAACCTCACTTATCTCTATGATTTCTCTCAATTTGGGAATCGTCTCGAGCCATATCTTATATCAAAATGTGTGGCTTGACGAGATCTACTACATGATTTAGCCTCGAATGGCCTCAAGATGAGAGAGTTATGACATTTGCAAGGCAATTTCGAAATCAAATGGCACATATTCACCGAGGCTGCATCAAAATAGTATAAAGCCTACCCGTTTTTGGTAAGTGAGTCCCAAAATAGTCCAGAAGCATCCAAATGAGTTGAAAATTGGTATTCGGGGCTTTTGAGCCTTCCGGATCCAATGGTGATAGTCTGACACTCATTTGAGACATTGGCAATATAGCTCTAGTTATGAGGTACTTTTTAGCATGATAGAAAGCGATACTGTTAAATGTAAATTTCATCGTAGTATGCTTTATCTTGATCGGATTAAGACGAAACTTGGCAAGCATTCTTAAAACACCAAAAATCCACAAGCCGATCTAACACTTTTCAAATTCACTCAAAATTTGGCTTATTCAATCAGAGCTCCAGTAGTCTGCCTGCATTTGTTATACCACGGGACTAGGTTGCAACTGGCTCATTCCTTATTCGTATCAGGGATACAAGTGCGTCAAAAATACCCTTTAACAACAAGTTTAGCTCACTACGTAGAATTAATAGTTTCGTGACAACTTGTTAATCCTAATTAGCTACACTTAAGGGAATTAAGGCAGAAGTTATACTTGAATCTCAACTCCTACAGACCATGAATGTGAGAGTTACAAACCAAATGGTTCTATATAAAAAGATGTTAACTCCTCAAGAAACATATGAGAAAATGATAGCGAAGGATAAAAATGAGATATGCAAAGCAAATGAGATTCACCAAGAGGATTCGCAAGGTTGGTTGTCACCAGATGGCTTGGTCTATAGGATCTAATATGGAACCTTTAAGTTTTTCGTGTGATTTGAGGACACCTGATTGCTCATTTTCTTTAACCAAGAGGATTCGCAAGGTTGCTTGTTACCAGATGTCACCCGAGGAATTGTTGGCTTGAGAAAGTAGCTTGGGTAATTAATCGGGAGTTGTACATATATACAACACTAGATTGCATGCTTAAAGAAATGAGCAATCAGGTGTTTAATGTTTTATATGTAACAAAATGGGCCACATGGCAGAAAAGTGCCCAGCAACTGCCCAGCAAAATGTTAATATTGTTGAAGTTGAGGAAGTTTGTGTGATAAAAGAGATGGCAATTGCTGATTTGGGAGAGCCAGTTTATAATGAGGAGGTTAGTCAACTTGAACAAGGTGAGGATGTGCCCATGGACCAAGGAGAGATGTTGTTGGCATGATGGGTTCTTTATATTATAAAAGTCCCAAGATGATTGTTGGTAGCGATCTAATATTTTTCTCAGACAATGCACCTATGATGGGCGAGTGTGCAACTTGATTATTGATGCAATTGAAAATCACCAAGAATGGCACGGGGCTTTGGTGGTAGTATTGCCGAGCCCCATGATGATGTCTCTAACTCCATTTTCACCAAAGGGTTGGGCCCCAAACTTTCATTAATTTATTACTTTTTACTCACCCAAAAAAATTTATTGAAAATCACCGGTGGCTAACAACCAATGATACAACATTTCAAGAGAGGAAAAGAGTCGAGTGAGAAATCAACAGGAAAAGAGTGCAATGAGGAGAGCTGTGACCTCCATCACAGACCACCAAAAGAGAAGACAAAGAGAATAAAGCCCCTCTCTGTCTCTTCTAATTTTCTTTCCTTCATAAAACAAAACAAGAGTAAAGCTCCCATTATATTGAAGTTATTTTAAAAACCCCCTCCTCAACATCCTATTGTACCTTTCTTTAAAAAGAAAAACCAAAACTTTCTATTCCTATTATCTCACATACTTCTTTAAAAAAAATAGAAACCCTCCTAAAAATAATTTATGCATCTTTTTGAAAAGGCTTATCTTTCTATCCAAGTTAATCTTCCTAGATAAGGATAAGCCTTCCAAAAAAAAGGGATTCTAAAGGATTACAAGAAGAACACGGTTTCCATGCAGCTAGCACGCATATTGTAGAAATACGGGCTTGACAATAAATATATATTTTAGATATAATTTGATCTCAATTCTCAGAGTATATATAATCTTTAACATGGAGATCATGAATATGAAATAATAATAATAATTTGAAAACTAAAAATAATAATTATATTAACAAAATATTTGGACCGTTAGTTACCATTGTTTTTAGATGGACCACCTATTTGCATCCATCTTTAAGATGGATGCTTTATACTTTTTTTTTTTTTGGGATACTATTAACATTGTATTGATGGTTAAAGAAGTACAAAGCAAGAAGTCACTTAGGGGAGTGACCAAAGAAAACATAAAACAAAATATGGGGTGCAGGCCCAAAGATACAGTAGGCTAAAAAGGCAAAAAACGAGAAACAAAACGTGTTTCCCTCGCAGAGAGAAGTGACGAGAGAGAAATTGAAAGCCAAAAACAGCGATCGCAGCCTCGAAGATACAATAGGCAACTAAAGGTTAAAAAGAAATGAAGAAGCGTGCCCCTTAGGAAGGCCAGTAACACGATTAGGCTAGACAAAGAGCGGAGGTTGCTCCCTATTTTTCTAGGGCGTCAGCAACCTGGTTGGCCTCCAGCCAGATATGAATCTAGAAGACCGGTGTATCCCTGCAAAGTTTGAAGATAGCATAAAAAATGTGTCATAGGCCTCCACAGGGGTTGGGCTTCTCTAGAAACCCAAGAGATGATGTTTTGCGAGTCTCCTTCCACCCAGAGAGGGAGACCCCAAGACCTATCAAAGCGCTGCAAGACTTCTAGAAAGGCTGTGGCCTCCGCCTAAGAGGAGTCGACTAGTCATATGGAGAGGGAGTAATCCATGGTGGTCTCGAAAGAGTCCCCTAACTCCTATCGGGCCAAGGTTACCTAATGAAGACCAGTCAAAGTTGAGTTTGGCGGCACTAGTCTCCAGAGGTCTCCAGAGACCTAACCTTGGCACCCTAACACACCGACGTTTGAGAATGTGGGTCTAATTGGACAAAAAAGTAGACCCGGGTATGCCTTTGAAGAGTTTGTGATTAGAGGCCCAGAAAATGACCGAGCCCCTAATGGAGTCAATGAGTTTGGGGATAGGGGCAGACTCCCCTTGGGAAATGCAATTGTTTCGTTCCTTCCTAATGGTCCATAACGTGGCACCTAGAGTTTCCTTTCAAAGTAGTACCCCGGCATTCAACCAAGGAAGAGATGACGAAGAGGAGATGAGATTAGGGATGTTTGCATGCGTAACCCAAGACCAACCAAAGAGAGATAGGTTGGATTGCCAAAGAGCCACAACAATAGGGCAATGGAGGAAGAGATGGAAGTTGGTCTCTTCGGCTTCTTGCACATGACACATCTATTAGGGATTGATAGGCCTCTCTTTTGGAGGAGGTCAGCTGTGCAAGCCACATAAAGAACTATATTCTAGGTGGGATGATGGTGGACCCAGCCTTAGAGATAACCGAATGGCTAGGTGAGGTGCCGAGGTTAAGGGAGAAGGAAGAGCGGTATAGGGAGCCACATAAAACTTTCCCAAAGAAGAGGCAATCCAAACTATCCAGTCTTCACCCCTCCTAAGCGAAGGGAAAGAAGAAATAAGGAGGGAGAGCTCCTGGAAGGCGGGCAATTCAGGGTTGCGCAAGGTGCGATGGAAGTTAAGATTCCAAATCCTAAGTCCGCTATCAAGGGAAATAGGGAGAGTATAGAAGCAGAAGGATCATGGGCTAGGCGGAAAAGGGATGGGAAACAAGTGGAGAGAGAAGAGGAGATAAGCCAGGTGTTTAACCAGAAGCAGATGCTTGACCTGTCCTTGGGGGCGAAGCGGATACGCTGTTTGAAGAGGGGGAGAGAGTGTAGGATGGAGCGTCCGGAGCTAGAGGCACGGTGGTAGGATCGGGGAGGGATAGACCAAGGTGGGGAAGAGAGCGGATATTTGAAGGAGAGGATGTATGCTTTATACTTCTGGACCGCATAGCGTAGAAATGCAGTCCAGCCCGCATGAAACAATTTTCTTTAAAAAATAAAAAAAATTATGTCCTTAAAAAAAAATATTTGTCAAAAAAAAGATGATAACTTGTTAACTCCTCTTTAATGTTTCTTCTTCTTGTCTCGATCTTCTCGTTCCATATGCATCTTTCTGGACTAGTTTCCTAGCTGGTTCATTGGATCGGGTTTTAAACCACCGAGTTTTTCTACTTCATTAATTTTTTATATAGTTAATTGGAAAAATTACATAAATATCTGTTATACTTTTTGTTATTACGAAAAGGCCTGAAACTTTTCGTTATTACACAGATGTTCATCTTTTCAACTTCGTAACACTTTTTTTTTTTTTTAAAAAAAGACGAAACTGCCCATTTTTAGTTTTTGAAAAACCGAGTTTTTTTTTAATTTTCGGTTTTTCAAAAGCCGAATTTCAAAAACCAAACTTTTTAAATATTAATATTATGTATGCTCATATATCTAAACTTGGGGTTGAATTGGTTTTTTGGTTATCATGCATGCCTGTACACTTTCTCATCAAGGGTTTGAGTCCCCCCATATTCACAATCTTTTTTTAATACAAAAAGATTCTTTTTTTTTTAATTGAAAAAAGCCCCAATCATAGAATAGGTATGGCTTTTCGGTTATCATGTATACCTTTACACTTTCATGTCAAGGGTTCAAATCCTGTCATGCTCAGTCTAATTTTTTAAATGAAAATAGATGTTTTTTATTTTATTAAAAAGCAAAAAAAACTATCATGGAATGGTCAGGATACTAAAAACCTCTTGAAGAAATCCATATGCTCTTACCAAAACATTATTTGAGTAACAATGATAGAAGTTAGGTAGGTATTTTATTATATATTTACCTTATTTTATTATTACTATTACTTTTTTAACACGATGAGTTACAAAGCACACTAATTAAAAAAATTTGGTTTTTCAAAAACCGAAAATGTGCTGTTTCATTTTTTTTTACAAACAATGTTATGAAGTTGAAAAATCGGACAACTGCCTGATAATAGAAAGTTTTAGGTATTTTCATAATAACGAAAAATATAAAATCCGTAGATAATTTGACGATTATTATTATTATTATTATTAAAATTATTTTAACATGATGAGTTAGAGAGCACTAACTAAAAAAATTCGGGTTTTTCAAAAACTGAAAATATGCAGTTTCGTTTTTTTTTAAAAAAAATTGTTATGAAATTGAAAAAACGGACATCTGAGTTATACCATAAAGTTTTAGGTATTTTCATAAGAGTAATGATAATAGGACTCTCCTCCATCCATATGTGTAGGACCCCAATGGATCACCATTAAAATTGGTACAGATCTCTAAAAAAGTTATCACATGAGTGTGAGGCTTGACTTTTCTACATATACGTGTCAAATTTAATGGTGATCCTTTAGGGTCCTATACACATGGGTGCGGGCGGGTTAGATCATTTCTCATCTAATAACAAAAACTATAACATTCGTAGATAATTTGACGATTTTAGTGATGTTTTCCCAATAAAAACAAAATAATAAATGATCCTATACAACTCTTTTTTATATTTATGTGTAGGACCTCAAAGAATCACCATTAAATTTGATACATTTCTATGGAAAAATTAGTCCCCTACCAATGTGATAACTTTTCTGCGTATCCATACCACCTCTTAATGGTGATCCTTCCTGCACACATGGATGGGGAGGTCCTAGGATCATTACTCAATCAATAAATATAACATATGGTGCCACGGGGCCACCAAATTTATATGCGCATATTATTATCTGGTAGCTAACTGTCTCCTCCACTCACATTTCTCGTTCATTACAGGCTGTGTTAAGGAATTCTCATCCCATTCTCCCCTTGTTTCAAATTCTAGAACAGAAAAGAATAAAATTATGTGTAACTAACAGAGCTTTAGGAAAAGGAGCTGATCAAGATGCTTCTTGTAACCTCCTCTCTCTGTGCAGGTACGTAATAATATTTCCTCTTCAACTCAATCCTAAAACAAAAACCCAACTTTAATAAATGGCAGGAGAGCCTTTGTTTTATTGCAGCTTTCATTTGAAAAATGTTTCTGTACTTTTGTTTGCTGTTTAATGCTTGTTTGGTATATTCCAAAATTTGAGCCGAGGGTGTCAAAATCAACAAGTGCCGGGTAAGGTAGTTTTCTGTGGGGAAAATTTTGGATTTTGTTTGTTGGTTGTTGAATCCTTGTTATGCAAGTGCAGTCTGAAGCATGCTGCATTATTGACTTAAACGTTCGAATTTTGATTCTCAAGTAGTTCTATAGAGTATATACACAAGAAGCATTTCTCTCAAGTAAAAGTTGTCTCACTTGGATAAAACATCAGTTTAAGAATTTCTATTGGCTAGTGTAGGTCTTCTTGGTGGTTTAATGTAGTTCTGTGAGATGATGTTTGAATTTCATAGGTCATCTTTGTTTTTTGATGGGGTCAAATGCTTGTGAACTAAATACTTATTTCTCCTATGTTCTAGGAAATAAATACTCTGTATTTGGGGTACGGTTCTTAAAGTTTCAGAGATCCAAAAGGATACACCTTACATTGATCAAAAGTTTGACTGTATGCTCAAGCAGTGCTACAAGTAATGCCTCTTTTTCTTCTGCAATTAAGTTAGTTGATGCACAAGTTCTGTACTGTTTGGCACCTGCCTTGGGCCATAACCAGGTAAAATGAATTCTTATTTGATACAGTTTGTCATCTTTGAAAATGCTTCATGGTAGTCCCTTTGTTTTCTCATCTTACTTTGTTCGGACATAACATTATCAGCTTATGCCAGCAACTTTGCTACTTTCTCCTTTATATGATTTAAGATAATGCATACTAATTCCATGATTAGTAACTTTCCGTTGTTTTCTTTGATAAGATGATTTGTAATTCTCATGTGATTATAATCATTCTAGATTAGAATGTGACGTGCATGTGGAGAGACTTCCCATATTTTAACCATGCAGATGCATCTAATATAAATCAATGTTTTTCATCCTTAATTACCCAAAAAAAAAAGCTTTTCATCCTTTGTTGCATTTATGCCCCGTGTTGTTTTTTGGGGAGTCTCATGCAATTTTTTGAAACCCAATGCAGTCGGGAGTCCGATATGGCGATACAATCAATGCAATGGTTTGAAATGCGGGATGTGGACCCAGTGCAGTTGGGAGTTTGATGTGGTGATGAGTCAATAAATTTAAAAAATTTAAAAAATCTTAAAAATTATAATAATACATAGAAAAATTGAAATGTGATTTAAATGATAGTGGGTATTTTAATTTAGGGTTTTGTTAGGGTACTCAAACATATGAGTATTTTGTTAATGTACTCAACATTTTTGGACATTCATTGCCCCTTGTCATGTAATACAAAATTTTTTAAGTTACGACATTTTTCATCATTGGGAGGGTTAGGATATATATTTCTATAAGAAACAAGTGACATTTTACTAGTGGTTAAGAAGCAAGCATTGATCTATGGTTAAGAAGCAATCATTGATCCATGTGAGTGATGTTATACCTCATGTGGATGATGTCATCATCTACTATAGTTAATAAAATGATTCTCTTTCTATCAACAATTTCTACTTTACCACTGATTAATTACTTTAAATGCTCCTAAACAAAAAAGTTACTGCATAGTAGGGTAAGGGTATCAAGTGTCAAAAAATGTTGAGTACCTTAAAGAAATACTCATATGTTTGAGTGCCCTAACATAACCCTTTAATTTATTCATCATCTCCA
Source organism: Amborella trichopoda (assembly GCF_000471905.2). Next base: position 7,475 of record NW_006497519.1, on the reverse strand, counting down.
ATATATTAGCTGTTTGAGACTCTGAGCCTTCTGATAGCTTAATAAAGAGTAATAGAGTTTGTTGTTTTAACTTCTAACATTTAATGGTTTAAATGTCTAATGCAATTAATATGTAAATCAAGCAATCCATTCCATCATGTAAAATATCCAAAAGTTTAAACTCCAAAGAGGTAATGATCAAAAGTTTATGACATACGAGAAAGAAGATAGTCAATTCTCAAGAAACAAATGACGCAATTTTGATTCTTATGGTTTTAGGGTTCGGCATATTTCCAAGCTGGATCCTTGTTACTTGAAGATGAGCCCGCCAAAAAATAGCATTAGGAAAGGAAAAACTTACCATACAATCAAAAGAAATTTTGGTTTCTACTTAGCCCTTGAAAACCATTGATTAGTTGGTGAATCTTCACCCAAATACCATCCTATTAATGCCTAAAAGAATCTCAAGGGATAGCCAAAGTAATCTCTTAATTTTTTTCAAAAGCTTTGGATTCAAGAGAAAAATCAGAAGTTGGAAATTTTTGATTTTTAAACCATGTAAAATGGTTCTAATGTGTTTTTTTTTTGTCTAGGGGATTGGGGGTGGGGGAGGGAGACAATTTTGTCCATGCTTGTGGACTTTGCAAATTAATATTTTTCATGATCTTGGTGCGCACAGCTTTGATTTTTTTACCATCTCTTTAGGATGTTGGGAATTTTAGGTAGGAAATTGAGGTATATCTACCAATGAATTCTTACAAGTTTTTGGTTTTACTACTCCGTTTGCCTTAGGAAATCTACATGTTATGGTGGATGGATTTCTGCAGGAATCTCACCCAGAATGCAATTCTAGACTTTCAGCAATTGCAAATGCTCTTGACAAAATGAAGCTTTCATCAAAGGTGTGAAGGATAACACTTCAATGTAGTATTCAACATACTCTTTCAATAAATGGTTCCATATTAAACCACAAAAAAGAAAACAGAACGATATGCATATGTAGCTGTGTTGGCATTTCATTTTACTGGAGATTTGAAGATGGATTTTGATTCTTCACATTCTGATAGATTATCTCACATGCAATGAGTATATTTCACCTTGTTTACCACTCATGCTACAATAGTTTAGTATTTTTTTCTACTAGACAAATTTGATGGGTAACTTACCACTATGAATAAGTTTCGATTTATTGCTAAACCGTGTTTCAAGAATTGGACTTACATTTTTGTCTTACTGGTTCAGTAGTTAAGGAATGATTTGGTAGTGTTGTTAGAAAGAGAATCGCTGGAGCAATGAACCCACTGGAAATTTCTTCTTGAGTTCTTCCAGCAGAGAAGCTCAACAGTTATTTGAGCTATCACAGGATATTAAAATATCAGTGCAGAAGCATTTTCATCAATATAATCTGCAATTTTTAATGAGTTGCAATAAACAGGCTCCTAGTAGCACATAAATGGTATTATGAAAGTGATAGGCCACTCAAACATTATTAAAAGTTGTCAATAGAGGCCTTTCTCTTAATAAAGGATACAAAACTTCATACCGAAAACCTTGAATGAATCTTTGATTATCTTTTTCTTTCAAAAATGTTAACTGTATTAAGCAAGAGAAAAGGTGATACAAGAAGAGGAGCATCCCCTATCAATGAATCTTCGATTATCACCATCTGCTTAGTGTCTTTTGGATTGGAACCAAATCACCAAATTGCCAGTTGAATAATTCTTTTTCTAATGCTTAGTTCATCGTAGTGTATTATTTGATTTGTATCTTCGCATAGATTTTCTTAGCTTCACTTTATCTATCTTTCATGACAACTTGGACTTCAGTGCCTTTACATTCACAGTTATATGTATTTGGTATCATTGGAATATATGAATTGGTCCGAACAACTTGAACTCAATCCCTGACTCAGACAGAGCCAAAACTGAGTGAACTCTCTTGACTTTTTTAGTTTTCAAAGAAACTTAGCTTTTAAATATAGCTAAAATGGTTTTGTGACGGCATCAAGGTTCGAACTTGAGACCGGGCCATAAGAGAGAAAACATTAACAGTATACCATAGGACCTGCAATTCGACTGGCTAGAGATTCTGGTATAGTTATTTTAGAAATTGAAAAAGTTATCCCAACATGATATCTTTTCATTATAAATGTCAATTATGTGCCAAACTTAGTTTCTTTTGGCATGAGAACTAGATTGTGATGGAGTTTCTGTACACTGGTATGAGCTATGAGTGTCATATAGGTTTGCTTCTAATGGTAATATCATGTTTGATTGCATAACGTTTAAACTTGCCAAGTGCCCAACTCACATTTCTACCTTTTCCAACAATAAAAGTGATGCCTCTTTTCATAATGCATCTTCCATTGTTTAGGGTCATCAATTTCTTTAAGAAAGCTGGTTTCTCACAGAGTTGTTGGAGGAGATTTGGAAGCCTATTAGGAATTGAAGTATGAAATTGCGTGCAAGTAGAAGATTCCTATGGTAGGAAGCGCCGTCTGTACAACTTGTATTGGACGAATCGTGATTCCCACTTTTTGCTAATCGTGCTCCAACCAATTTGGAATCAAGATTCCTACCTTTTTTCAAATTGCGCACCCTAACCACTTGGAACCGTGTCAGAAATCACCAAGAAACAAGTTTCAGAGGGCAAATCGTTGGAGGTTTTAGAGTATAGTTAACCAAGAATCCCTTAGTATTGAAGTCGATCTATTGAGTACGTTTAGCCAAGATTCCCCTAGTATTGCAATCAAGGTCCTCAACAGTCCTAAAGACCTAAACAAAGGTTCCCTTGGTTTTGAAATCGACGTGTTGAGTGGCCTTAATCACTGTTCCCACAATTATTGGAATCAAGGTCTATTGACCATAAAACTGGATTTGAGGTTCACTTAGGTTCTAGGTTGAATGAAGAAAGTAAAAGTATTTAATTTATTAATAATGAAAATTAATAAAACAAGATATTTATTTTGGGTTCTCGGAATTTAAGACTAATGATAAGTATAGTTTGTAGACATCCATAGAGTTCTTAGACACCGATGATATGTTAACTAATAATAAATTTTAAATAATAGAATGTTTCTCTAGTCCTCTAGGGAATTCGTGTTTGTGTTTACAAAACATAAAAATAATACCTTATACATACCTGAAAATGAGTTTTGTTTTGTTATGTATATAGTATATACTTGAAAATGAGACTTTATTTGTGATGTCCAATGTTCTAATACCTGGAATCAAACCAAAGCCAAATCTATTTCATAAGTTGCCTACAAGTTCTAACACTAGCAAAAAAAGCAAGTTGTGTGAGAATTCCTAAATTTATTTTCAATATATTACTTAGTTGAGGTGATATTATTTTGAATGTGTTTTTTTTCTTAGTGAAAATGAAAGCGAGTACAATTAATGAGAGAAATAACATAATATTTTTTTGTTTAAATTTTGTCCAAAAGTGCATGTAACAATGTGCTGTAACATCAGTTTAACAATGTGTTTTTTAAGCATTAGGAACACATACAAAGAGATTTAAAGATTACAAGAGAGAGTCACACTTGGTCTAAGAAGGGTGAGGACCTTAAACTTTCCCTTAACCTGTCCCAAGCCTGGGAAAAGGAGATGGGTTGTACTAGGTAGGCAGCTAATGTAAAACCTTGCCAAAACTTTTTATGAATTCTGAATCTATATTATTTGTTTATGTTAAGAGTTCCTTGAAAGCAACGTGCTGTATTGGAACCCGGGTACAATGAGAAATAAGCAAGGGTTAGTTTGGGCATTCCCTAGAAGTGACGCGCTGGAGCGCCACCCAGTTGAGATGAAAAATAGGCAAGGGTTTTTGCGACACTTTGGATGAGGGCGGGTAAAGAAGCTAGTCCATGAGAATAGGATTCATCTAGCCATATGGAATGTAGGAACGCTTACAGGTAAGAGTGTGAAGTTAGTGGATACAATGAGATAAATGAGAGTATACATAGCTTGTCTGTAGAAAACTAAGTGGAAAGGGGAAAAAGCTAAGGAAATAGATGGGTATAAACTTTGGTATATAGGAAAGAATAATAATATACATGATGTAGGTATAATAATAGACAAAGATTTAAAAGATAAAATAGTTAATATCAAGAGAGTAGGTGATAGGCTCCTATTAGTTAAACATAGTTGTAGAAGGAACCATCAGCATAAATAAGGGTGGAGGTCATAGATACATTCGTAGGATTGAGATATCGAAAGTGAAAGAAAGCCTTTAGGACCAGATGGTATCTGATACAGGTTTGTAAGTGCATGGAGGAGATTAGCATTAACTGGCTGACCAAATTGTTAAGAACAAAAAAAATGTCAGACGAAATGAGGAAAAGTGCTGTGATACCTATTTTAGAAGAACAAAGGAGACATACAAAATTGTACAAACTATCGAGGGATCAAACTTATAAGCCATACTATGAAGTTGTGGGATAGAGTGATTGAGTAACGACTAAGGCATGAAATGAGTGTATCAGAAAACTAATTCGGTTTTATGTTAGGGAGGTCAACAATTTTGGTTATTTTCTTACTTAAGCAACTGATTGAAAAGTTTAGGACAAAGTGAAAGGAACTTCACTTGGTCTTTATTGATCTAGAGAAAGCTTATGATGGAGTACCTTGAGATTTAATTTGCTGGGTGTTAGAAAAGAAACGAGTCTCCAGATACTATATTGATTTGGTGGGAGATATGTAAAAGGAAGCGCTAACGAACAACTAGTGGAGATGCGTGCGAGTTTTCAGTGACTATAGGTCTACATCAGGGTTCAGCGTTGGGCCCATACCTCTTTGTCTTAGTTTTGGACGACTTATCAAGGCACCTACAAGATGAGGTACTGTGGTGTATGTTGTTTGCGGATGATATAGTTTTGATCGATGAGACCCGAAACGACGTCAACACAAAGAACTTTGGAGGGATGCTTTAGAATCTGAAGGTTTTAGAATTAGCCGGACTAAGACAAAGTAGATGGAATGCATTGTATATTGGTTTATTATGCCATGCTCTATACACATATCTCTAAAGAGTTGTGAGGAACCCCTATCTGTCCTTAGGAGTTTTATCTTTTGATTTGTTTGGTTCTCTACCTCAGCCTTATATTCTTTGAAGCAGTCTAGGACTTTGAACGCTGAGTGTAATAGGTAAATATGGCCATATTGCGAGTGGTCATCAACAAATGTGATGAAGAATTTATTGTGGCACTTGGTTGCCACATTCATGGGGCCACATATGTCACTCTGGATGATTTCTAAAACGTTAGATGCTCTTTGCGCTTTTATGATCGATTTCTTTACCATTTTTCCTTACACACGTGATTCATAGACTTGGTTTAAGCTGCCATCATAATTTTCTAAAAGACCATCTATCTTTAAATTTTGTAATTAATGTGCCCTAATATCATGTGCCGTAAGTAAGCATCATTCTCATAAGTGGAAGACGAGGCATAAGCAAGTTGTTCTTTCATTTCAATAGAAAACAGGCCATCCTTGAGATCGGTCATAACAATTTCACCATAACTTTTGACCATCATCTTATTAGCAGAGAAGATGGTGACATACCTAGCCTTAGCTAACTTAGTGACCGAAACCAAACACTTTCTCATTTCTGGAGCATAAAGTGTTTGTTTTAGGACCCTAGTTTTTCCATTCTTCATTTTAAGTACATAGTGCTTAACACCCAAGATTTCAGTCTTTTGGTTTCCTCCCATAGAAAGATGTTGCTTGCCGTCACCAATAGGTTTAAAATTGCGGTGTCCATCTTTGTGCTTGACACGTGAGTTGTAGACCAGAGTCAAAATACCAAGATGCACCCTTGGGATCAGTTAACATGCTCTTGAATAGCACACAGGCGTGTTCCCTATTTGCCCTTGCATTATTCTTATTAAACTTGCAGAACTTAGCAATATGATTGACTTTCCTGCAATTATAACATTGCCTCTTTACTTTCCTGGGTTTATTATTTTCAGATATTTTCTCTCCCCTTTTCTTTTCATCATTTTTCTTGTTATTATTATATTCTCCCTTTCCCTTATTTGTTTTGAAATTAGTTTACCATGTGCATTGAGTCTTGGGTGTCGATGCTTCTCAAGCATTCTTCCTCTCTTGTTCAGCTTTTAGCAGGGTCACGAGTTCCTCCAACTTTGGAGCACTCTCACGAGCAGCAAGAGATGACACAAACACCTCCCATGAGGCGGGGAGAGTGTTCAAGAGGTGAACCACTTGCATGGGCTCAATGGGCTTCATGTTGATTGCCTCCAATTCACAAATCAAGGCTTGAAAGATATGCACGTGCTCTGCGATCTTTCCTCCTTTTGCCATCTTCAAGTCATTTTACTTCCTCATAGCTAGAGTCTTCCTCACGAGAAAGGGATCAACAAATTTTTTCTTGAATTTCTCTTGCATGACCTTAGCGGTTTTTAGGGTTTCATACTTCGAAGTGTGGGAGTCGTGCATAACCGCAAGGAGGATATGTCCAGCGAGCATGTTTTTTGCACTCCCATTGTGCATATGTATCCCTTGTGGCCTGGGATGCATTCCCTCTAAGCTCTGGGGGTGGATTCTCAGTGAGGAATTTATGTAGACCTTCCTCATAGAACACATAACCAATCTTACACTTCCACAAGGAATAATTTGTTCCATCAGATCTTTTGGTTTTCAAGATTTCAGCTATAAAATTCTTGGCTAGCATCCTTCCTTTCTAAAAAATACACGAAAACGATCGAAAATAAAAGGAAATGTGGTAGTAAGAAATCTGGCTTTGATACCAATGAAAGGTGGACTATGTGATCTAGCCAAATATGTGTAGTTTAAAATTTTTCTCTTTTTCTTTTATTATACCGGCTGGAACACTTACATGTGTCCAAGCATTACAACTTTTTAAGTTAACAAATTTTTTAAAAAATAAAGAGTTACAACTTTGATTCAAAGGGAGTAAAGAAAATAAAGAAAGAAGAGGATTCTCACTTGCTTGTTACACACAAAACTTCTTCAATTACATAGAACGGATAGTAAAGATAATAAAGAAAGAAGAGGATTCTTACTTGCTTGCCACACACAAAACTTCTTTCATTGCATATAACATAATTACATCCAAGAAGATTTGAGAACAAGAAAGCATGAAAAAGATGAAAAGCCAGAATAACTGCCAAGGATTACCTCCAAGGACTTTGTACACCCCACATTGGGTCCCTTTCAACATTGGTGCACCGGATCTTGGTCTATCACTGAGTTCTATTGAATGAAAAGCCTAGGCAAACCCTTACTCAAAACATGGGAGCATGAAGCACAATGGGATAGGGAGCTTAGGGTTAACAATGGCTAAGGCGTGGCCCCCTCTACTATTATTATTTAAAATCGTAAGATTGAAAATTAAAACATAAGAGAAGAGGGTGAGACAGAGAGTGGCATACCTGTCCTTGGGGGAGAGAGAGAGAGAGAGAGAGAGAGCGAGAGAGAGAGAGAGAGAGAGAGAGAGAGAGAGAGAGAGTACTACTA
>NW_006497520.1:91561-139317 GCF_000471905.2 Amborella trichopoda | reverse complement strand
ATGGATGCTGTCTGCCTACAGGTTGACTGCTACAGTATCAGCCAGTGGCTCAGATTGAATTTGAGCCGCTTTAATGGTCCCGCCCTTATTTCGTATTTAAATTTTTATTTTTTCAAAAAATTCAAATCACTCTAAAATTAGATGTACATTCTACTCATCAAAGTGCACCTAATAAAAATATAAACAAAATAATTCGAAAAATATAAAATGATAAAAAAACCCTTTAAAATATTTTGAGATATTTTTGGTCAATATATATTTTTTGAAATAATTTTCTAATATTTTTATTAGATTCTAATATGTTTTAAGAATAGACGCTCAAAGTTTCAAGTGATTTGGATTTTTTTAAAAAATATGAAAATTCAAATACGAAATGCGGTTGTGACTATTGGATTGGGCACATGTTCAATCTTGGCCATTGGCTGACACTGTAGTTATAAACTTAGTATTTATAAAGTATTTTCTACCTATTTAAGAAAACATTTTGAAAATGAGAAATATGACACCTTAGTAATTTGTCAGCTTTGTAATAATAAATCTTAAAATTTTCTTATAAAATATTCTATGTCAATTTTAAAATAGGGAAAATACCAGAAACATTAAGGTGCATGAAAGGTTAGTAATGTAGATAATGTAACACATCCAAAAAGGGATTTCTGTATAAAGAGAAGTAAAAAGAATCAGAATGAAGGTTTGGCGTTGGTAGAAATGATCAAGCAGTACTTCCTTATGATCTCGTTTTAGAGTATATTCCTATCCACTAGTTAAAGAATAACTATCAGGAATAAAATAGCCTTTATCTTTACGTAGTCCCCTTTGAGAAAGAAGAAAAAGAACGAAGGGAATACAATAGAAAAATGAATACTAGGATATCTTTCTTTATTTTTTCTTTTCTCTATTAATGATTCATCCTCATCCAGATGGAATTATTATTATACGTCATTTTTTATATACTTGTATCCTCGACACGAATAAAGAGAGAGCCAGTAGTAACCTGGTCCTGCAGGTGTCAAAGACGCCCCCAGACCACGGGAACATTATAGCAATAAGCCTAATATTGAGAGACCTCCGAAGAAGTGCCAGAATGGCCTCAAATTTCATGAGATGGTAGTTTTTTATGCCTTAAGGACACCCATAAAGTTTCATCACGTTCTGACAAGTTTTGAGTTGATCAGAACAAAACTTAGTTTACCACCGTTATTGGATCTATAACGTTAAAAAACCTTAAGCTACCAAATTTAAGCTCAATCGAACCCTCCGGGACCATTATGGGCCTAACTTATAAAAAAAGAGTGGGTTTTACACTATTGCGTTGCAGCCTCGGTGAAGTAGTTTCCATTTATGGAAACTATGTTTTCTCATTTCGGGATGATTTTCAAATTCTCATAACTTGCTCATTTTGGGTCTAATTAGCTCAAATTCAGATACGAGCTAGATTACGACGATATGCTTGTTTTGACATATGGCACACATCACGGCATGACTCGAAATGAGAGAATTGTTAAAGAGAAGATGGGCTCGAAAAATGAAAGGCTATAGCTAAAGATCCCGATGTCGAATCGTCGCAAGTATGGGTCCATTGCAACCGCGCTTTGAAGAGCTTCAGTTTGATATAAATTTTGAGTATGATCCAAGGTCAGCTGACACCGAATTTTCAGGTTGAAAATGGCACAATTTCCAATCGCTGGAATCTCATTTTTCGGAGACCTCCCAAATTTGGAACACGCTCAAACGGAGATCAAAATGGACGAATTTATCACACAATGATCCTGATAGTATCCTCTTCAGTTTGTGATCAAAATAAAGTCTCGAAACATCACAGATCGTGTCGAATTGGTGGTCGATGAATCACAAGTTTATGGATATCAAAACTCCATTCCAAGACAATCAATGGGTATCAAAACATGTGTAACAATCCAAGCAATGATTCTACGATGTTTGATCGCTTGAATGGCCACCATAAACATCCGAAAAAGCTCCCAAGGCCAAACAATGGCAAAAGGCCCCTCATGGAGGGATGTTTTGTCATTTGTTGAAAAGTGCTTAGGGGTATTTTGATCATTATTAAAAAATGGGATTAATATTTTTATTTATTAAATTTATAATTTTCAACCATTTTGAAGGTTTAGTGTATCCACTGTTTTGGGGATACTCTATATAAGCAAAGAATAGTCATTTGTAATAAGACTCTTGATAGTTTTGGAAATTAATGAGAAGAGCTTGAAATTCTAAGTGCTTAGGCTTATTCCTTTATTTTGATTCCAAATCCAAGATTCAAGGAGAGAGGAGAGATAAATACTTCTTAGAGAGAGAAAATACCCTTAAGAACCATTCACTCTTTAGAACCCCAAAATTCTAACTTCCCTAAGATTCCCAACTCTCAATCCTACCCCATACACTCTAGCTCCCATACACCCTAGAACTCCCATCTCCCAATCCTACTCCATACACCCTATACTCTACTTTAGCTTTCCTATACTATACCCTACTCCATACACCACAACACCTCATACATCTAAGCTTTCTTATACCCTACCTTACTCTATACGCCTTAGTTACACCGATTCACCACATAACCTATACACTCTAAACCTTCCATGCATATCATCCTAGTCTATACACCCTAGTTTCTATACACCATACCTTACCTTAACCCACCTAAGCCATACACCTAAACCTTAGACCCTAGCCTTGACCCACAAGGACTAAGACTTCTCTCTCAAGTGCATGCAAAGGGACCGATGAAAGTGCACCTAGGCTCAAGCCCATTCTAGGTCCACTCTCTCTCCTCTCTCTTCCCACTCTTCTTTTTTTCTCTCTCTTTTTTCTTTTTCTCTCTTTCTTTCTCCTCTCTCTTTCTCATTCTTTCTCTGCCGTTCTCTCTCTTTGCTCGAATCTAGGGTAGGTCCGAGCCTCACCCACTCTCTCTCTCTTCCTCTTTCTTTCTCTCTCTCTCTCTCTCTCTCTTCTTCTACTCCCTCCCTCTCACCACCCCTAAAAACCCCAGACTTGCACTTCGGGCCGGTCCGACTGCTCCCTCTCTTACCTCTTCCTCTTTCACTCTCTCATCCCGTTCAGAGCCTGTACCCACACCTAAGGCGGGTCTAACTCTTTCTCTTTATTCTCTCTTCTTCCCGCACTCCCCCACCTCATCCAAAACCTGGACCCACACCTAAGGCGGGTTCAGCTCTTTCTCTTTACTCTCTCGTGCCTCTTTCAACCTCCCATCTCACTCGAAGCCCGAACCTGCACCATAGGTGGGTCCAACTCTCTTTTTTTAACCTCACACCCCCTCTCACACTCTCTTCTGTCATCTGAAGCCCTGACCCGCACCATAGGTGAGTCCGTCCCTCTTCCTCTTTATTCTACCCTCTCTCACCTTAACTTACCCCCCCAGGGCACCCGGACCTGCACCATAGGTGGGTCCATCTTCTTTTAACCCCCTTTTAACTTGTTTGTCTCTCACTCTAATTCTTCTATTTTTTTAGCTCTTATTCTCACCTCTCATTCACTCGTTTTGTTTTTATTTTTTTCATCATTTCTTTATTTTCTTTCCTTACTCACTGCTTCTCTCACCCTTGAGCACTCGATTTGGGATATTCCTGAGATAGTTCCTTAGAGTTCTAACTCTAGGACTGTTACTCTAACCAACAACTCTGTTGAGTCGTAAGAGACATTGATTCTCTTGCGCTCGATCACTCGAGCTGGGGTCATCCAGAGCTAGCTTTTCTTAGAGTTATAGCCCTTACACTACTCTAACCATTGAGTCATACAGTATTCGAGATGTGAGGGATTTTCATCTCTTTTGCTCTCTTTCACTTTCTTCTCTCCCTGGATCACTTTTAGGTGGCTCCTGTAACTCCACTTTCCAAATCCTTCAGATGCTAAGGCTTCGAGCCTGATGCTTTCCCTTGTCTCCGGTAATACCTTTTAGGAGAGGTTACGTCGGGAGGCTGCCCAATTTCAGGTCATCCCTTTACTTCTTTTATTTCTACTTTTTCCACTTTTTTTTCTTATCTCTAAACTAAGCTCTCATCAACTTACTCTTTGTTTGAACACATTCTTTAGCACCTTGGTCCGTGATGCGGAATAAAGAGGAAGCAGGTCAATAGAGCCTACAAAACAGTGGAAATTTTGACAGTTTCAAAATGTCTCCAGACTGATCAAGATCTTCATTAGTACTCCAAAAGGCCATTTTCCAAGTTTCATCGCTATCAGACATGTCTAAGGCAATGAACATAAAGAAACAATTTCGGAAAAATTGGCCTTTAGCACCTTAGAATGGACCTCATAATTAGAACTATATTTTTAGTGCGTCAAATTGCTGTAGTACCATTGCCATTGGATCCGGCATGGTCAAAACCACTATGGGTAAATTTTCGGCTTAATCGGGCACTCCAAGACAAAGTTATGGGTAAAATATCGAAAAGGGGTGGGCCGCACACTATTCCAGTGTGGCCACCTTACACCAAAACACCATTAAAGGTGGTTGTTTTTACAGTCACAGACAGTGACTTTTGGGTCCATATATCATTTGTTTGGAGTCGGATCGTGCTCAAATTTTGTGAGCGTGTTCATCTCGTCAAGACGAACGATTCGATATGTGGTACGCCCCGAGACTATGCTCGAACAGAGGGAAAACCTAGAGGAAAGTTGCTCATGCGTGAAGAAAACTTGCAGAAAATTCAGCAGCAGCGCGCTCCACTCCGGCAACCAAATCACAGCATTCGCATTTCCGATCGGAATGAAATTAATTGCATTATGTACGTAAGGTCCGTGGCTATCTTTGGCCCAAACCCTGCGTATGATGAATAGTTGGATTTCACACACGAAGGCATCGAAGTTGTTGTTAATAATGGCTACCGGATTTCAAGATTTCGGCCAAAAACTCAAGACGACAAAATCTTCATCCGGACACGAAATCGAGCTGCGTTTGTTGCAACGTGATCGTGATGGCATGCTCACTGTGATTCAGTGAAGAAAATGAAGAAGAACATCAAGGAATAAGCACACTGTCGATCTGAAGTTTTCAAGATTCATCCAAAATTCAAGTCTCATGGTCGTGGCTTAAAAACACCATCCATGGTTCGAAATTGGTATCAAATTGATCGCCATACCGATCCCTAGAAGAAAATAATCATTTTTTGATCAAACGGGCATCAGAACAACCCCGGATCAGTCATGAAAGATCACACAAGTTCTCTAGCGACAGTCGGGACTGTTCTGGAATTCCACATATTGTTTGGTAGGGGCAAAATAGTCCTTTTGCAACCATTTTTAGAATTTCTTTTATTCAATAAAATTGTAATTATCTTCAAGTTTAGGTAGTTTTTGGGTGCCCACCCATGTTTGGGCCCAATTTTATATAAGCGTGCAATGCCAAATTGTAAAAGACCTTGGATTCATTTCTTCAATCAATCAATAAAGACTTCATTTTTGCTTAAGCTCATAGGTGCGTCTTGGAGAGAGAGAGAGGAGAGAGAAGAAAAGGGCTGGTACCCTTCGGTAAGGTAAAAAGCTGCCTAGAGCGGTTTGATGAGGGGAACAACCTTAAAAGTTCCCCACCTTCTAACCCTTCTTCTTCTTCTTCTTCTTCTGTTTCTCATTCTTCCTCTTCTATGTCTCTTGCAGGTACAACCTTAATATGTCTGAATTTCGAGGCTCTTGACAGAGAACTTGAGGGAATTAAAACGCAACGGAAGTGATTGAAAAATACGCTGGCTTACAAAGAAGGATTCTTGACAATTGCTGACGCCCTAGCAGCTCATGCTAAATACATTCAAGCCTTGAACCCTTACACCCAACAGTGGCATCATGGCCCTTCTCACAATGGGGTATAGACATTGTAGGGCGCATTGACCCTCCTTTGACATTGGGTCATGTCTTCATTCTAGCTGCAACTGATTACTTCTCTAAGTGGGCTGAAGCGGTCCCACTTAAGCAAGTTCCTGGAACAACAGTGGCCGACTTCGTTTGTCATCATATCATATATTGGTTTGGAGTGTCTGATCGGATTATATCTGAAAATGGTCACCGGTTTCAGAGCCACCATATTAATTATTTGGTCAACCAGTTTGGTTTCGAATGGAGGTACTCAACTATGTACCACCCTCGGGTGAATGGCTTAGCTGAGGCTTTCAATAAGACCCTGTGCAACGTTTTACGAAAATCGGTATCAAAGACGAAAAAGAACTGGCATGAGAAGCTTCTTGAAGCACTATGGGCCTTTTGCACCACAACGCGAAATGCTACTAATTCCACTCCTTATTCTCTGATCTACGGGGGTGAAGTAGTTCTATCGCTTGAAATTCAAATCCCTTCACTGCGAGTCGCTATTCACTAAGGAGTAACCGAAGACAAGAGGTTCAAGCTCCGGTATCAAGAATTGGATGCACTCGATGAAAAGAGGCTAGAGGCTCAGCAAAACCTTGAACTCAACCATGGGAGAATGAAGAGGGCCTTTGACAAGTCAGTCAAGGTCTGCTCATTCGCCCATGGCAATCTAGTTCTAACCGTCAAGAGGCCGATTGTTATACATGAACGTCGTAACGGGAAGTTTGAACCCAAGTGGGAAGGCCCTTTTATAGTAAAAAAAGTCTCACCAAATGAAGCCTACATATTGGCACATCCTGATGGAGAGGAGGCAATGCCCCCTATCAATGGGCGATACCTAAAGAAATACTATCCGTGATACATATTCAAAGGAAAAAGGCTCAACGAAAAAGTACGGAAGATAGTCCAAACAAATTCTAACTCTTTTGTACAGTTAAAACGAGTTACATGTTACAAGTTAAGAAGCCCATTATTAGGGAGGTTACAAGTCTCTTGCATCTGAGGATAATAGGATGGTTACAAACCAAAAACCTACATTGTGTCTCTTGGATCTGAGGATAAGAGAACGGTTACATGCCCAAAAATATCTCTCCCAGAAAAAGCAAACCCACAAAAGAATTGCTCTCTTAGAAGAAGCAAACCCACTAAAGAAGCACGCTCATCAAGAAAAAGAGGCAAAACCACTTGGAGAGTTAGCTTCAATTCATCTGATGAGTACCGCCATAAGAGGACGGTTACAGACCAAAAGACGATGCAAATCCACTCAGAGAAGTTAGTTTCAGTTCATCCGATATGTATATCAAACATACAAGCCAGAGATCTCATCTGACGTGTATATCAAACATACAAGGCATAATTCATTCGACGTATGTATCAAACATACAAAGCAGGCTGCTCTGGCAAGGAACTGGCCTATGATGGAGAGCATACCCTGTTCACAGTGGATGCCCTTCCACAGAACAACATGGACTTCACTATTGTGCTGGAGGAATTGGCTTCCAACATGTATTACAAGCCATGCATTACCATCATTCACCACCCTTTGCAGACCCATGACAACGCCATGTATGAATATCGCTGCACGTAGCTCATTGCCGAGCGTCGTAAATTCCGCGTGTAACTTACTGCCACATGCGAGTAGCAATATGCGTTTCATGTCGTTCCACATGAGCTGATGAATGCCATTTGAAGCCAGCGCTGGGTGTGTCCTCTAAAGGCCAGCGTCGATTGTGCTCCTAATTCCTAATGCCGACTGCCTTTCTTGAGGATCAGCGCCGACCGTATCAGCGCCCGTTATGCTTCTAACCATCAGTGCCGGCTGTGTCCCCCAAAGGCCAGCGCCGACTGCCTTTCTTGAGCATCAGTGTCGACTGCCTTTCTTGAGGATCAGCGCCGGCTGTGTCAACACCGGTTATACCTCTAACTATCAGCACCGACTGTGCTTCTGCCAGCGCCGGCTCTGTCATGATTGTTTGCCTCCCGAAACTCCTCGTTTTCAAGGTCAAAATCCCTTCGCTTCCCCAAAACGGTTGCACGATTTCCAAGCGCAACTGTCCACCTCTTGCGATGGCGCACCTCCCGTGACAGTTCGATTCTCTCAACCCTTCGGTTCCCCACCGGAACTCCTGTCCTGCTAACGGAAAACCCCTGCAACCATTTGCCTTCCCTGTGACGGTCCACCTTTAGCGACCATTCCGTTTCCCTTGACCTTTCAGTGTCTTGCTAATACGTCTCCTACACGGTTGGAAACTCACTGAGAGACTTTTCCCTGCCTGTGTCTTGGCCGGGAAGTCACCAAAACCCCGTCGGAAGCCCTCTCCAACTTTCCCTAAGTCACCGGGAAACCCCCTAAGCTCTCAGAAAACTTCCCAAAGCTTGCGAAAATGCCATCTGTGGTGCTTCCTGCCTCTTCTACCCTTGAAGATCACAGCCGACGTTCTCCTTCTACCCATAAAACCTCTTGTGCTAACCGAGAAACTCCTGTTACTCTTCCTTTTCTGAAAATCCCTTAACAATCTTAGCGAAACCTTCACTGTAAGGCTTGTTAGAACACTTGATCTCTTGTCAGAATCCCTCTGCTTGCCGGAGCTTTCACCAGAAAATCCTTTTGCTCACTGTTAAAAAACTTTTGTTTAAGTTTTTTATCTTCGGTGAAAAGTGAAGGAAATGGGGTTTTACCCCCTTATATAGCCAACACTACCCTCAAGCGCCCCTCACAAACTAGGAATCCCAGTCGCGTCCAAGGACAGCCAAACGACGATGAGCTGGGTTGGGCTTTGACTCGAGGCAACTCTCATCGCCGCCTGTAAAATCCCAACAAACGGGCTGAACCGGGCTGGGTTTTGACCTGAGGCCTGGGAAAGGTTTCATTTACCGCCTCGTCAAGGCCGGGTCGGTCTCGGGCTATGGCTCGAGTACCAATCCATACCCAGCGCCGGCTATACAGTTGAAGTGACCTAGCGCTGGCTGAGTTTCAAAAACCCTAACACCGGTCGTGTGCTCCATAACCCAGCGCCATCTGTGTTCAAATGATAGCAGGGGCCGCCCTCAGCGCCGGCTGTGTTTTTAACAACTCAGTGCCCGCTATGCGATCAAAGTGACCTAGCGCCGGTTGGCTTTCAATAAACCTAGCACCGGTTGTGTGCTTGGCAACTCAGCACATGTCGTCCTCAGCGCTCATTGTATTTTTAACAACCTAGCGCCGACTGAGTGGTTAAGAGGTAGTGTTGGCTGACTTCAGCGTCGGGTGTGTTTTCAAAGACTTAGCGTCAGCTGAGTGCTCAACAAATAATGGTTGCTGCACCTAGCGCCGGTTGTATTTTAAGCAACCTAGGCCAAAGCTGTGCATGACCTTTGATCCCCAATGGAGTCAGGAGCAGGCCACTATCGCTCATCCCCAATGCGGGTCACACCCATATTGCAGCCCATTATCCTTAGTGGAGTTAGGGTCATTCTTATCTCTTCAATCCCCAGTGGGTCTATTTCACACCAAGTCACTACTCCTTTGCTATCTTATCCTCATGGAGTCGGCTTGCCTATTCTCCATCGAGTCTCATCTTTCACCCCCGGGGGTCATACTCACACCCTAATCCCCATTAAAGTCTGCTTCTGTTTGCCATCCCTCGTCGGGCCATTATCTCAATCTGAACCCTCTTTTTGTATATGACACTAACCACTTTATCCCCAGGGAGTTAGATTATCATCCACAGACCTATTCCTTATAGAGTCTCACCTACATGGTGACCCAAACTATGGTCCGTGTTGCATGACCTTAATCTGCACAGCCTTGGTCCGTGCTGCGTGTCCTTAAACTGCATAGCCTCGGTCCTAGCTACATGACCTTAAACTACACAGCCTTAGTCTAGATGCATGACCCTAAACTGTATGGTCCAAACTATATGACCTTAAACTGTAGCGGAGGTCTAGTTGCATGACCTTAAACTACATGGTCCTAGTTGCATGACTCTAAACTGCATAACCATGGTCCAAACCATATGACCTTAAACTTTAGCGGAGGTCTAGTTGCAAGACCTTAAACTGCACGGTCCTAGTTGCATGACTCTAAACTGCATAACCATGGTTCAAACTATGACCTTAAACTGTAGCGAAAGTCCAGTTCACGACCTTAAACTGCATGGTCCTAGTTGCATGACTCTAAACTGCATAACCATGGTCCAAACTATATGACCTTAAATGGTAGCGGAGGTCTAGTTGCATGACCATGAACTACACTGTCCTAGTTGCATGACTCTAAACTGCATAACCATAGTCCAAACTTTACGACCTTAAATTGTAGCGTAGGTCTAGCTCCATGACCTTAAACTGCACGGTCCTAGTTGTATGACTCTAAACTGCATAACCACGGTCCAAGCTCTATGACCCTAAAATCATATTACACGTCTTGGCCGCATGACGATAAACTGCTTTGCACAGGTCCAGGAGGCATGACCATAAAATCGCCCCCACATACGCACACCACTATTACTATCTCCCCAGTGAGTCCATTCATGTCATCATCCTACATCATTCCCTAGTGAGTCTCACTCACGCTCACAAAATGGAGAGCCATCTCGCCACCTATACCCGTCATAAGCTAGTGAGTCACCACTTTCCACCTTCCTTTCATACATCATCCATCTTTCACAAGTAGCCTCGTGCCATCTCCCCAACAGTGAGCTAAACCACTATCATACTCACTTCATGGCCCCTACAAACTACTATCCATCCCCATTATGGTTCAACTGTATGACCTTAAAAACTGTAGTGCACGTCTTGGCCGCATGACGTTAAAAGGCTTCGCACAGGTCCCGAGGGCATGACCTTAAACATGCCTTCACCAAAAAAAGAAAAGAAAAAAAAAGATGAAATTACAGGCATGGTGTATACCTTAATAAGGGAACACTATGAGTAAAAATGATGGATGGGCATGGTCATGAAACCATAAGTAAAAGAGTTATGTGAATAAAAATCGGGCACGGTGAAACCCCGAAAGGGCATCGTGAGTAAAAATGGATGAAAAGAGTGGACATGGCCGAAAGGTCATGGGTAAAAGAGCCCCAAATAAAAGGAAATTGGTGAAAACCGTCTCTACAACATCGCTTCCTAAGTTCAAGTGAAAATCCACAAAGGACGCTTGGACAAATAAACAGGTTGATGCAGCACTCGCCTCAACCGGCGGCTTCAACCCTCACTCAAAAAGAAAAACAAATCCCTAGTGACACATACCAGGACCCAAAAATACAAGCTTCAATGAAACGATTCTGATTGCCTGAGTGCATTCACCAAAAAGGACTCAAAGGACAGAAGATTTTCCAAGAAGGCAAGACAAGTCGTATGACAAAGAGCATCATTCTCACAAGGTTACCAACATACTTCCAAGATGTTGAAGATGCCCCAAGGAAGCTAAGTCAACCATGAATTTGGAGCGCCAATCAGATGATTGTTGTAGATGCAAAGCAGTGGGTAGTGGTGGTTGTACCCAGAGGGGTCACCTCGATAAAATGAGGTACCCTACTAGACAAGGATAACTGGTCCGTCATGACTTTGGAGTGGCAATCGGATGATTGTCGTAGCTGCAAAGCAGTGGGTAGGGGTGGTTGTACCCAGAGCTGGCCACCTTGATAAACTGAGGTACCCTACCCGCCAAGGAATGACTGATGCACGAAGCAGATGTCATCGACGCAAGGCCTTTCAGCATACCATTCACGTAATCCTCGAAACATGGCTCAACACCAGAGGATATACCCAAACCCATACCAAATGGGAACAATGCCTTTCAACATGGCACTCAATTGCCATGAACGAACTTGTGAACAATGCATTCCTATGTTTGAGCATCCTAGTTGCACCATTGCGTGAATCTCTTCGGCGTTCACGTGGTCCTATGGCTAAGAAGAAAAAAAGTAAAAGCCGAAGGAAATTTTTCGAATGTTGTCCTTCTCACTTCTCTCGAAGCACAACATTCGACAGCGTAAGATTTTTTAATACATTTTTCAGCACTTTGGTCCCTGATGCGGAATAAAGATGAAGCATGTCAATAAAACCTACAAAATAGTGGAAATTTTGACAGTCTCAGAATAGCTCCAAAATTGGTCAAGATCTTCACCAGTACTCCAAAAGGCCATTTTTCAAGTTTCATCGTGATTAGACATGTCTAAGGCAATGAACACAAAGAAATTTTTTTGGAAAAATTGGCCTCTCACTCATTTGGAGCGATTCGATATGTGGTATGCCTCAGGATGATGCCCGAGCAGAGAGAAAAACTAGAGGGAAGTTGCTCATCCGTGAAGAAAAGTTGCAAAATTTTTTGCAGCAGTGCGCTCCACTTTGACGACCAAATCACGACGCTCGCATACCCGATCGGCATGAAACCAATTGCATTATATGCATAAGGTCTGTGGCTGTCTCTGGCTCGAACCTCGCGTACAATGAACAGTTGGTATTCACACACAAAGGCGTCGAAGCTACTATAAATTTCGGCTACCAAATTTCAAGATTTCGACCAAAAATTCAAGACGACAAAATCTTCATCCCGACACGAAATCAACCTGCGTTTGTTGCAACGTGATCGTGACGGCATGCTATGTGTGATTCTACAAAAAAAATGAAGAAAAACATCAAGGAACGAGCATACTATCTATCCGAAGTTTTCATGAATCTTCTAAAATTCAAGTCTCATGGTCGTGGCTTAAAAATACCATCCATGGCTCGAAATTGGTATCAAATCGATCGCCAAGCCAAGCTCTACAAGAAAATAATCATCTTTCGATCAAATGGGCATAAGAACAACCTCAGATCAGTCATGGAAGATGAAATAAGTTCTTAGACGGCAGCAGTGATTGTTTTGAAATTCCACACATTGTTAGGCAGGAGCAAAACAATCCGTTTGCAGCCACTTTTAGAATTTCTTTTAATTCAATAAAATTTTAATTATTTTCAATTTTATGTAGTTTTTGAGCATCCACTCATGTTTGGGCCTAATTCTATATAAGCTTGCAAAGCCAAATTGCAAAAGACCCTGGATTCATTTCTTCAATCAATCAATAAAGACTTCTTTTTTGCGTAAGTTCATGGGTACGTCTTGGAGAGAGAGAGAGAGAGGAGAGAGAAGAAAAGGGCCGATACCCTTCGATAAGGTAATTATATCACTCATCCCTTCTTTCTCTCTCCTCCTCTCTTTCGCTCTCCTCTCCTCTTTTCTCATTTCTCTCGCTTCTTCTCATCTCTATCTCTCCCTTTCTCTCTCCTCTTGCTAATCTCTCTCCCTTTCTCTATCCTCTTTCTCATCTCTATCTCCCTTTCTCTCTCCTCTTTCTCACCTCTATCTCTTTGCTCTCTCTTCTACTCATCTTTATCTCTCCCCCCGCTCTCCTTCTAAACACAGCCGGTGATGCTAGCATCGACTATGTCTTCTTTCTTCTTTTCCTCTAAACACACCCATCGAAGCCTAGCATTGATTGCATCTTCTCTCTCTTATTTGTCTATAGTCGGTAATGCGTAGTCCGACTGCATCTTCTCTCTCTCTTCTTTTGGCACAGTCGGTGAAGCCTAGTACCGATTGTATCTTCTCTCTCTTCTTTGTCTAATACAGTCGGTGAAGCCTAGCATCGACTGTATCTTCTCTGTCTAATACAGTTGGTGAAGTCTAGCACCAACTGCATCTTCTCTCTCTTCTCTGTCTAATACAGTCGGTGAAGCCTAGTGCCGACTACATCTTCTCTCTCTTCTCTGATTAACATAGCCGACGATGCCTAGTGCCGACTGTCCTCTATCTCCTCTCTTCTTAAACACAGCCGACGAAGCCTAGCGCCAACTGTGTCATTTTTCTCTCTTCTCTTTCCAACCCAGCTAACGATGCTCAGCGTCAACTGTGTCTTCTCTCTCATCTCTTCTTAAACACAACCGACAAAGCCTAGCGCCTACTGTGTCCTTTTTCTCTCTTCTCTTTCCAACCCAGCCGGCGATGCCCAGCGTCAACTGTCTTCTCTCTCCTACCTTCTTAAACACCACCGACGAAGCCTAGCACTAACTTTGTCCGTCTCTCTTCTCTCTTTGCCGACGATGCTTAGTTGTGTCTTTCCTTCTGTTCCTCTTCCAACACAGCCGGCGATGCTTAGCACTAACTGTGTCTTTCACCCTCTTTTCTCCTTCCTTCTCTCTTCTCTCACATTCTTCTCCTTCTTTCTTTCTCTTCCTCTCTTTCTTTTTCTTCTCTTTCTTATTCTCTTACTTCTTACTCTCTCTTTATGATTTTTATTCTTTCTATTATCCTTTTATTTGATTAAGAAGGGTTGAGATTAGCCTCTTATAGTAGTTCTGTCGTCTAGCCATAATGTTGTTATGTTAGAATTATTGTGCTCGCTTTATTGTCCCGACAGACTAACCATCGTGTCTAGCTAGTCAGTATCGGTATTGACATCTAGTAGTAATCCTGTTGAGCCGGTCTGAGTTACCGAGCCCATTTTACAACTACGTCAGGCCAATTACCCATCAGCTTAGTCACTGTATTGATCTTCCCGCCTAGTCAAATTCTTCTTTCCCCCATCGTTCTTCTCTCGTTCTTTCCTTCTTCTTTTGAATGTGCATGCTTGTGTACGTTCAACCAAAACGCCAAGTGAGGTCCACTGACCCACTTATCTTATAACCTTTGCCATATATGTGTGATTATAGAAAAACAGGAGAATACATGGTAAGGAAGGCAATTCCAAACCAGTTTTATTATTGGGGGGCTTTGTTCTTGATCTAAGAGGGTGCCCATGTGAGCCAACCCAAGTAAGTCTCGAACCCACCTTAAATTTCTCTCTCATTGGTTGGTAATACCTGCCCTTGTTCTCGAACGAGGTTCTTGAGAGAGCGATCTCAAAAGTCCCGGGTCTCCCCTAAAACCCGAGACATGTGCCGCCCGATCATCTAGATTAAGAGGGTGAGATCGAGGCACCTAGCCACTCTCGTTCTTTTCTTTCTTCTCTTTCTTACTTATTTTTCTTATCACTCTACCCCTAAAATTAGAACCACTAACCTGCACTTGCATTAAGAGGAGTTTATTATTAGCAGTTTTTTTTGTGAGAGTTCGAGTGAAGTGTTGATTTCAGAGGGGGTCGAATTCAAACTGCGCTGCTGGATAGTTGGAGGGCTTTCGTCATTGATATAAGAGGGTTATAGCCTGGGCGTATCTCAGGATATCAACCACGGTGAGGCAGGTGATCGAGTCCCCGTATCACCATTCCTTTAAAATCCTCTCACCATTGGAAATACCTATCTGCATTTGGCACGAGTGGTGTGCAAGTCAAGCGGTTGTCCGAGAGGGGATTCATCGAGCTCGGGTCCTCGAGGGAGCCCGAGCGAGCTAAATCTAGGCCCGACCAATTGGTGACTCCATTGGGGATACACCATCCTATAGTTGGTTCGGTTCGCTCTCAAACCATATTTCAGCTCACTTTCAATTAAAAACTGCAATGGAGTCCTCTTACTCCTATCTCATCTGGCTTGGGGATTTCATCATTACCACATTTGTGAACTTACCTATGGGAAGTAAGGTTCTTCAATCCACTACTTCTATTTATCTTTTGCGAGGTCTTTTAGACCTTAGCACTCGGGCTTAAGCCCAAAACAACTCAAGAAAGGGTCCTTAAACCCCTTTCTCAATGGAAAATTCATTATTGTCAACTGTACGAGTGGTTCTAAAACCACTACCCTTCATGCTCACACTATTACTGGTGGATTCTCCACTAGTCTTAAGCTCAAATGTGGTTCTAAGACCATTCCCTCTTCTATCGCATTTGGCTCTTCTAAAGAAATTGCTTCAGTGGGTAAGCTTAGGGTCACCCTAGCTCCACTCTACACGAACACTGTCCATCTTGGTATGATGCCCCACACACTTCATGCCGGTGGTTCGATCCTCAGATCGTTTGACTTGAATGGCTCCAAAGCCATTTTACACACTCTCACTCATGTCACTACGAATGGTTCAACCATCGCAGTGATCAATCAGGGCAAGCAAAAGCTACCCTCGACCACCTCACCTACTTCGGGTCTCTTGGAACCTGGACCCACCACTAAAAGTGGTTCTCAAGCCATTCGTGCATTGCATAATACTCACTCAGCTTGGGGCAGTTCGAATATTTTACCTCAAAGAGCACACGACCAGCGACTCAGTCGTAGTTCCCAAACGAATGTGCACATGCTTGCAAACTCAAGTGGTCCTAAGACCATTCCAACTGTAAAGGTCGGCAGTCCAAATGCCAGACCTCTCTCTTCACTAACGGTTGGCTTCCAAGCTACCTCCAACACTTTTGTGGATCACGCACACACATGCAGGTCCAATACTGTCTCTGGTTTCAAAGGGAAATGTCAGTAATACATGCTCCCTTCTACCCTAAAACCGATGACAACATGGTACTGAAAGAAGTTCCCTTCGAGTACACTCTTGTCAACTCCATCTACTTCACATGTACGAGCCGACCCTCGAGGTTGGAATTGGGGAAAAATTACACCCCCAAGGCCTATGGAACAACCCCTCCCTTCTTCGAACAAAACTAAACTTCTAAGGACAACCCCGAGCTCCCTACTCCTGGGGCACCGTGCCTTACCTGAATTGATTGACATTGCTCTTGTCTCCTTGAGATAGGCCAATCAGGCAGGATGCCGCACCCAATTCCAGTTCTAGGAGCTCATTTATTGGAGTTTAAGAATCAAGCACCAAAAAGGAATGAAAGTGTCGTTCAAAAGAAAGAAGTCAGAGTCTTCAACCTCAGAAGACTCATCGAAAAAAAACTCGTTTTACCCATTGCGAACTGTAGTGGAACTTGAAATGAGCAGTACCGTTCAATGCTCAGTTGTTGTAGTTTGAGAAGGGGAATTTGATCAGTCTGGACTATGGTCCCAAGGTCGCCTTAAGCTGCAACATAAGGAAATATGGCCTCAAGGCCTTCATGAGCCTATTAGGATTGAGCCATGGCCCCAAGGTCGTCTCGTGCCATATTTGCCTGAACTATGGCCTCAAAGCTGTCAAGAGCCAATAATCACCAAATATTCAAGGCAATCTCAGATCCAATTAGGGCAATCTGAACCCTTGTTACCTGGATTATCAGATCGGGGCATGAAGAGAACTAGGACTACTCCTACTCCTGAGCAACTCAGCTCTGAAGAACGAGATGATGTGATGGTAGTTAGTCAAGATGGCGATGGTCCTGAAGATCCAATGGCACGCTTTAATGAAACCTTGAACCAAATTTTGGACAGGCTTAAAGGGCGATGAAGCACTAGACGAATCAGGGCATCTTCCCATTAAGGAGAAAATTCCCCCTTTGAACATCAGTTGGAAGAATAAGAGAGAAGACCTCCACCTCCTCCCATAACTCAAACTTCACGACCTCCCATTCCTCCAGTCTTTGCTGATGGTTAATCCAATATATTTTCTCAAGCTATTTCCTTAGCGGTTACCCAGGAAGACATTCAAATATGCTCAATCGACGCATCCAGGGCTTACAAATTTTTAAGTTTCATGAAAATGGCCATTACAAGACGCCCTACTCACCCTTCATTGATCAAATCACTTCTCCCCCAGGCTACCAAAAAGGAAGACTACCTATCTTTGATGGCACCAACTCACCCCAACAGCATGTGGCACATTTTATGTTAGAATGTCAGGAATCAGCTTCCGATCCCAAACTGCTCCTTCAATAGTTTGTGGATACAATAGTCGAGTCTGCCTTTAAATGGTATGCACGTTTACCTCCAAATTTTGTCCACTCCTAGGAAGAGATGGAACAACTATTCTATAAATGCTTTTATGAAGTTGAGCGAGAAGTCCAAGATATATAACTTCTCATTATGACTCAAGAGGTGAATGAACCAGTGAACGAATGCATCCAAAGGTGGAGGGATCCCATAGTATATCAGAGCAACCCCATGCCCGAGATTGATGCCGTGTAAACATGCGCTATAAATATGAAGAAGGAAATCTCCCTTCATGTCGAAGCTTCTAATCTTACCACTTTCTCAAACATGACCTTAAAGGCAGTAAAGATTCAAAGCTTACTTAAACACCATGATGGGACTCAAGGTCAAACCTCGGGAGGAGGTCAAGATCAGATCTTCACTAATAACAGGTCTAACCCTCACACTAGCCAACAAAGAGACACAGTAAGTGCAGTGGTTACTACCACACCCATTTTATCCAAACCTCCTACTGCCAATGCACCTCTCAAGACATTAGATACTTCATGAGGAATAACACAATTTAGGGGTCAAGGGAACCCCAGCAACGACAACAACAACCTCAGGCTTATAACATGGTGTCTTCACCACTAAATCTTTATGACCCCAATTACTTTGAGCAGAGGCTAAACAAACAGTACAACTTTAACAAAGCTTTGGTACCAATTATTTTGAAAATATCGTTGGAACAAGGCATGATAGTTCTTCTTGAGCCTAAAAGCCCATATCAGGTGGGGCTAATTAATAACGAGAATTATTGTTCTTATCATCGGATGCTGAGTCATCCTGTTCAAGACGTTTTCCATCTTAAAGACCATATTGAAGCCCTGATTAAGAAAGGACAGATTCACTTGGACAATCTCAGAAAAGATTTTGAGATTGCAGAAGCTTCGCATGTGGTATCAGTTAAAGAAGAATGAGTGCAGACCTTGCAACCAGATCTATTCACGATGATGGCATTGCAAGGGTTGATTACCCCCTCTCATCAAAACAACCCAAGCATTTGATTCAAGGAACTGAAAATCTTTGGTGCCCATTCACCAAGTGTGGGGCCATGAGATATCTTAGTGTTCGAGTTTTAGGACATTCATGAAAGAGTCCATAGTTCAAGGACGAATCATTGTGAATGTACTAGTCCGAACTCGCACACCACCCAATCCAGTGACCTCTGAATATGCCACCAAGGCACCTTCTACTTCTCATAGTGAATCAAAGAAGAGAAAGTTCAATAAGATGGATCTAAGAAGAAAGGGGAAACAATTTAAGCTTCACACATGATTACAATTCAAGAGGAACAACCTCGAAGTGTCCCCATGGATGAAGTGTCCCAGATATGTTTCCCTTCATCTTTGATATGCTTGTACAACAAGAGATGATTCAGCCTTGCTCACCTAAGAAGGCAAAACATCTGAAGAAAGAGTGTGAGGATTTTTAGTGCCAATATCATCAGACGAAGGGACATGACCTGTTTCACTGTTGGGGAATCCGAGCCATCTTAGATGAGTTCATAAGAAATGGTGAAGTGTTCATAGATAACACACTACCACCACCATGAAGAATTACTCAAGAATTTGAAGCCTTGAACCATAAGATTCTTAAAGACGTTCATGCTCCTGGCCATATAACCCTGGAAGTTCCTGTTCCCCAAGCCCCTATCAAAGTACCCAGGTCATGGTAGGAGCACCATGGGCGTGGTAAAATGAAAAGCCTCAGGAGAGAGGCAATTCGACAAGCTAATGTGATACCTATGCCACAAACTCACAAGATCGTACTGGTTGGGGCCCAGTTTTCGCTTTGGTCCTCGCGTGAACGAGGCGTGCATGCGCGAGGGAGAAAAACCTCTCTAAAACAACCGTGGGGATCCGTGCTTGCTGGGCACCTGTGGGTGCGCATACGCGGGCTCTCCTAAGCATGGATATGAACCAGCAAGAAGGGAGATTTTTACGACGGGGGTACGTTTGAACGCTTACCTCGCTGTTTGGGGTTCAGGGTTGGGAAGGAACGGGGCCGCACACTCAAGGGTTTTTTATCTGGCTGAAGGTTTTCTCTCTCCTCTAGGTGGGATTAAGGGTTCAAAAGCAAAAAGACGAGTGAAAACAAGCATTATGCCTCTATTTTAGTGATGAATAATCCACCCTTTTACAAGTGACTTAAGATCGTTTATATAAAGAACTCACCAAACAGGGGTTGAATGCTAAAAAACTAAGCTTAATTATAATTAAAGAAATTAGAACAAAAATCTAGAAATTAGGTATAATGACCAAAATGCCCCTAAAACCTTTTATGCTAATGACGAAACCATCCCTGCCTAAGGGTCCTTTCACCATTGCCAGATCTTGGAAGCTCTTCCAAAAACTTGTAGCAATGGTCCAGTCGATTTTCCATGATATGTTTAATGCTTGTCCGATTCTGAACATTTTGATGCCCTTTAATCGTGCTGAGGCAGCCTTTTCCCACGGGGTGGAAGTCCGGTCAGATTTGTGAACTTTGATCACTACTTCCATTGGACTTGTGATGCTCTGAGTCATTATCTTGTTTGCTGATGAAATAGGAGACTGTCATAGTCGTTTTCACTAAGTTTGGTCTGTTTTGGTCTTCATTTGCAACATTTTCTAATTTAGGTGGTCACCGAAAAAGGGGATTTCAGAGACCGAACGGACTTGATTTTTCTGTAACCTTGGGATTTGTGCTTATCGAGCCTTGGATTAGGTACAATAGTTATACAAGTTTGTAGCTCTTCACGAGGCGGTTGCATTGAACTCGTTTTCGCGATGATCCCATGCACAGATCTCGAGCTGTGTTTCATGAGGTTTGAGATGTCTTCTTCTTAAAACCCTATTTTTTCTGGTTTTGTAGTCACTTTCTTTCTAGAAAATTTTGACTCTGAGTCGTGCCATGGTGCATGCCCTAGCTCAAAATGATGGGGTTGCCTCGACCTAGAACATGTCCAAATTTAAGCTTTTTTTTTGTTCTAAACAAAGGTGTTGTGGGTCCTTGAAGTCCCTCTCAAAATGTGATGTTGCAATCTTTGTGCTTGGGGACTGGTTCAGTGAATCCACACTGCGATAGTATAAAACCTACCCGTTTTTTGGCAATATGGAGGTAGACCCCTTTTGAGTGGTTCGATTGAGCCCAAATTTGCTCCTCGAGGCTTTTTTGATGTTTTGAATGCAATGGAGGTAGTCTGGTAGTTTTTTGAAGCCGCTAGAATAGGGTTACAGTTGTAAGGTATTTCTTTGGCAGGATAACACTCCTCTTAGGTTGTGTGATTTGAGATTTATTTCGTGGTACAACTTTGATCTGTCAGTGTCTTGAGTACCAACAGGATCAAGCTGGTACTGACACTCTCCTTATTCATGTGGGAGATGTAAGTACGTCAAAAATGGCGTATAACAACTTGCCTCGACGGAAGTTGCGCTTCAAGAAAAGCGAGAAGTGCAACATTCGGAATGAAAACCTTGTTGTTGAAGTTCATCTCTTGAATCCTCACTAAGACGTGTTTATTCTCTCTCAACAGATGTTTTTCTTCTTGATCACCAGTGCCTGCGCAATCCTTGAGGGGTAGAATTTGTTGAGCGTTTCCTTGGGGGGTGACTAAAGTGGACTCTAGCAGACTGGGGCCAAGCTCAGGGGCTTTCTCCAAATCCTGCTGGAGTCCATTTTTTGGGAGAGCGCACTAATAGGCTGCCTCAAGGAGGGCTTACCATTGTAAGGGCCATAATATTCTCCCAAGCCAGTATCACCGCACGAGAAGAAAGTTGTAATGTCGAGCAAGAAGGCGTAAGGATTTTTGCCGCTCGTGAAAGGCTTGTGGAGTATTGTCGTCTGAGGCATTGCAGCGCGTGTTTAAGGAGCAGCACCGATTAGAAGAGAAGAGAGAGCAGCGCCTATTGGAGCAGAGAGAGCAGCACCTGTTAGAGCAGCGTCGGTTGGAATTAAAGAGAGAGCAGCGTCGGTTGGAAGAGAAGAGAGAGCAGCGTCGGTTGGAAGAGAAGAGAGAGCAGCACCTGTTGGAAGAAAAGAGAGAGCAGCGTCGGTTGGGAGAAAAGAGAGATCAGCACCGGTTGGAAGAGAAGAGAGAGCAGCACTGGTTGGAAGAACCAGTGCCGGTTAAAAGAGAAGAGAGAGCTTCGCCGGTTGGAGCAGCACTGGTGGGATAAGAAGAGAGCAACGCCAATTGTATGTTTAATAGTGCAGCGTCGGTAGTGTTTTAGTCCCAAATGAAAGACATGTGTATACTCCAAGTTTACCTCTTTGGTCATGATAATATTTTCCATGGATAAAAAGATACGGCGCAAATGTCGAGGCGTGACACTGTTCACAGTCGCTGTTATTTCCAGCAACTGTGGCTCTTTTTGAACGATGCTTTTGACCTAGCTAATGGTATCCAAAAACCTTGAAATTTATGCCATTGGAAAGGTTTATGAATGTACTTAAAGTTGCATGTTTGAAACTCCCCACGGATTTTTAGCTATGACATGAAATGCACGAACATGTTACTGCTCACTGTTGAAGGGAAATTTCGATCAACTAAGGCTCACTTTGTACTAAGCTATTGACCCATCAAATGGCACCCAAATTTCTTAAAATCGCTATGTTTGTAAAGAAATATGTATTAGCTCAAGGTTTCATGTTGGAGGCATCCTGAAACTCCCCCTACATCGGGAGCAACACCCTCTCTAAGAGGGCCACGTCTTCATCATTTTGTGACCATGCGATGCTAACTTATCATGATATATGATGAATGCGAATGCCATATGATAAATTCCATGAGAATGCCATAAAAATATGTGAATGATGTCGTGTAAACTGCACTTCGTGAGAAAAAGGAGCCACGAGAGCGATAATGATGAAATGAATTAATAATGAATGACAGATGCTACTGAGAAAGCTTATGTGTAACTGCCATGTGATAGCTTATGAAATGCACATTTTTTGCTAAATGCTTTGACATTATGATGAAATATGATCCATCTGTTATGAGACAATGAATGGCCACTGCTTAAATTATTATTGACCACTACGCGGTGGGACACTCCCCGGTAGTGGATACTATTATGATGATGTGATGAGTGGCCACTGATTATATTGTTATCGACCACTACGCGGTGGGACACTCACCGGTAGTGGATACTATGTTGTTATATTGATGAGGGTGTTGACCACTATGCATTGGGACTCGAGCCCTTTGTTAGTGGATATTGGACTTATTGATGGGAACATTGGCCGCTATGCGGAGGGACTCAAGACCATCGATAGCGAGAGCTAGGTTCACCAAGACATTGATGAGAATATTGGCCACTACGTGGTGGGACACTCACCGGTAGTGGATGATACTATGATATTGCCTGCTACACGATGGGACACTCATCAGTAGTAAGGAAAGAGATGTCGGCATATCCCCTAACTTTCATAATGATAGGAACGAATTAAGGGAGAGGATAAAGGGTCACACCCTAGATTTATGAAATGATATGTGATTGATGCCTTGCAAGGTAAGGGCCTATCGAAACCCCAATGCGTGCTGGGGACTGTGTTGAGGGTATTACGAAGTGGAAACCCCATTTTTCATTTCCCTCCCTCCTATGTGATGGTAGAGGTCTTAAGCAATGGGATTGGCTTAGCCTGATGGATAGAGCCTCTACTGTGGGAGTAGGTGATTTAGGAAGTGTGTGGGTAATGATTGGATTTCTTTATAAGGAATGTTTAACATTATAATGATGGAATGATTTATGATTTCACTAACTGAAGGTTCTAATCGCACGGATTTAGTGACGGCTGCCGTTTAAATGCATTGTCCATATTCACTATCTTGACTTGATATGCAATTATGCTAAATTATGACTCTATATTGATAAACTATACTAGTGTCACATATGGATAGAACCACCATAGATGCATAACACTAGACCAGCTTACTGGGCTGTATATATCATCCCATTATTTCTCCTCTCCTTGTAGATTGATAGTGACAGGTACAGGGCTGGAAGTTCGTGTTTGGCAGCTAGAAGACAAAGATAGTGTTCTTGAAGAAGGTGCTTAGACCTTGTTTACATCTGGGCTGTTTGGCCCTGGTTTTGTTTTGTTCTTGGTGGATATGTGTAATGTTGAGCCTAGATACCTCGAACTGAATGTAATATTTTGGAAGATTTTTATATTATGAAATTTGGTGTGCGAAGTACTCTTCTGCTAATTAAGCTTGTCGCTTTAGCTCTCTTCTATGATTTGCTCTATTTCTGATATAAAGGCATTGAATCCACTCCCACCTGAGTCACAAACATTACATTGACTCACAAACCTGCACTCGATCGCCAGTCGCCATGTAAGGTACGGTGGTCGGGGGTCTTGACACCGTTCCATACCAACGGAATCTCCTAATGGCCCAACTAGGGGGTGCCCTTTTATGGGCGTTGGTCCCAATCTAGCTGGTAAGAAAAGAAAATTGGTTTTGGCCCTTTGGCCGGAGACCTGTGTTCGACACTTTGGCCGAAGATTTGTGTTTGGCCCTTTGGCCGGGGATTTGTTTTGGCCTTTTGGCAGGAGATTTGTTTTGCCCCTTTGGTTGGAGATTTGTTTTGTTGGCACTGGAGCCAGATAAATGTTTCGGTCCTTTGGTCGGAGATTTGTTTTGGTCATTTGGCCAAAGATTTGTTTTGGCCCTTTGGCAGGGGATTTGTTTTGTCCCTTTGGCCGGGGATTTTTTTTGGGCCTTTGGCCAGAAAGTTTTGTCGGTGCTAGGGCCGGATTTTTTGTTGGCGTTGGGGCCATATTTTTTATTTGGCTCTAGGGCCGGATTTTTGTGTTGGCACTTGGGCTGGATTTTTTATTAGTACTGGGGCCGGATTTTTTTTTATTTGGCCATGGGGCAGGATTTTTGTGTTGGGGCTGGGGCCGGAATTTTGTTGGCACTGAGGCCGCAAGTTTTTTGTTAGCGTTGGGGCAAGAGTTTTTGTTGGCGCTAGGGTAAGAATTTTTTGTTTGCCTCAAGCGCCCTTGCAGGTTTTCACCAAGTCCTTTTGTTGAGGCATTTTTGCCCGCGACTTTGAGGTCACATCCACCTTTTCATTTCCATTTTTACTCATGATGCCCTTGCGGGTTTTCATCATGCCCGATTTTCTTGTTCTTAGGGCACTTTTACTCATGGCTTTATGGCCATGCCTGCATGTTATTTTTACTCATGGTGCCTTGGCAAGTTTTCATCATGCCCATTTTCTATTATTTGGCAATTTTATCCATAACCTTGGTGGCTATGTTCGCATGAAGTTCTTTTTCTTTTACTAACAATGATTTCCGTCATGCCTGACTTCTTCTTTGGAGGAGGCTTACTGGAGCAGCGATCCTCATGGTTGATGTGTTGAAATAGGTGAGTACGACTTGGTCGTGCTCCTATTGTAGGCACGTGGAGCTCTTGTCTTTGTCGACCATGGATTTCTGAAGACGGCCCTTGGAGGAAGCCGAATGAATCCACGTGGATGTCCCTTGACGTTGGGAAAGCGGGCCATTCTGATGACTGGCCTGCATACATGGGGAATGTCGCGCGAAAAGTGTGATTGCCCAGGATTAATGCATGAAGACGGCGCTCGGATGACGAAGCGTCTGGAAACTGACACGTGGTCAGAGATAGTGACACCTAGAAGGCAAAGCGGTGGTAGATCCATCTTGTGATATGTTGATGATGACGCCTAGGAGATAAAGAGGCTGGAGATTTGATCGGTAATGCTTCGAAAATGATTCTTGGAAGGCGAGGCATCAGAAGACTTGAATGGCGTCAAACGAGGCACCGTTGTAATGACACGTTTTTCGCTGGAGCGAAGTGCTTTGATAGTGGTCCTTTAAGAAGGCAAGGTGGAACAAGTGGAAAAGAAGTTCTTCATGTTGTTTTGAGAAACTTCCCTTACCCGTTTTCTTGTGTAGAGAGAAGAGACCCCTCTTTTCTGAAGCGTCCCCCGAGAGGCCTTGTCCTTTATTGAGGCTGGCTCTCGGATCCCAGATCCTGGAGTGAATCCGAATGTTGCGCTTCAGGATGAAGGTGTTCGACTGTGCAAAAGTGCCGACGGGCCCATGCTGGATGAAGGGTTGGTGCCTTCAAGTCCCTTCTGCTGGCTTGGGCTCCAAAGTGTAAGGTCCAAGGCTATGCGTGATACTTCGAGGGTTGTTGGGCCTGGACCCAATCTCGTCCATCAAGCCATGATGGCGGATGGTGGCAGTTTTTGCACGCCCACCCTCTTCTTCGCAAAGGTTGACCAGACGAATAGTTTGGTCAACTTTGTCGTTCCGCGTTTGGGTGAACCGTTGTTATGGTAAGCAGGAGTGTTTTGCCTAGGTTTTTGCTTATGGCTGCTCTTTTTGACCAGCATCGGGCACTTTGCCCCCCCCCCCCCTTGAGGGTAAGCAAGAGAAAGAGGTGCCCCTCTTTCGAAAAGAATGACACCTCGTCATGCATAGGACTACCGCCCTTCTTTGAGAACAAATGTATTTTTTGGAGTTACAGATTTGGTTGTAACAATAATTTTATAATC
Organism: Amborella trichopoda; assembly: GCF_000471905.2. The sequence goes on along the minus strand of NW_006497520.1, from coordinate 113,248 downwards.
CGTCTTTGATCATGAAATAAATCCCCATTTAGCTTGAGCAGTTCTTGTTGACTTGTAACTTGTGCTTTTCTTTTCTCACACATGGTTTGCTTCGCCTTCTTTTCCCTTGGCTCAGTTCTTATCCCTGCTGATGATGAGCATACGAAATGGTCTGTAGGATGCTCATATTGCTCGTGGGGCAATCGTCCTATGTCTTGGTTTGGATGCCCTTGCAGGTTTTCGTCCTAACCCTTGGGGTATGGGTCATTTATGATTTTCGCAAGGACCCCGGTTTTTTTTTTTTTTTAGCACTTGACCACAGAGGGTGTTGTGTGCGCGCATGTTGCAAGAAACGTGGTTCACTTGTCCACCCAATGTAGCCGTGCATGAGTGCACACTGATCTCTAGAGTGAGCTTGAAACTTACACGGGCTGAGAGGAAATATTGCGTACCTGAGTAGCATTTTGCTAGCAGTGGGTTCGTCGTTCTTGGTGAATAGGGCTACGCATGCAGAGCAGTAAATGCTGCACGAGCAAGATGCATCGGGATTGAACAACGTCTTGATTATCTATCCTCCATGCCTCCTCGGGATGGAGCGTGATTTTTCACATGTGTTGCATGTCGCTTCGCATGTCGTTTGTACTTCTGTACCTCTGAGTCACATGACGTTTCACTTGTGCGGCGCTTCAGTTCACACGCCGGCTGTTCTTTCGTGCCCCGTTTTTATGTGACATGTCCTTCTGTGTGCCATTGGCGCTCTTTCATGATTGAGCAATGTGTCACGCCATCGGTTTTGCCCGATATGCCATCCTTCCTTTTGGCTTTATAAAAGGGATGCACAAGGGCAGTTCACACTTTTACAAGGGCTTTGAATCTAGAGTGAAAACCCTAATTTCTTTTTTGTCTTCTGCCTGTGCCCCCTTTTATTGTTGCTCTTTTGATTGGGGACTCTCGCTACCCTCCGGTGCTTCCATTGACGACCATGGCTAACACTAGTTCGACTCCTCCTCCAGGTAGTGTCGCTTCTTTATTTGTTGCTCTTTTGAGTGGGGTCTCTCGTTTCCCTCTCACTTTATTTGTTCGACCGTGCTGACATTTCTCTTGTCGAGGGAACTGCTCTTGGGGCCCTCACATCATCTTCCAGGACGAAGAGGGTCTCGAGCATCATTCATGCTAGATAGGCTGCTCAGCCCAGTAGCCGTGAGGATGTTGTGGGTGTCCTGACAAGGATTGGGTCAATTTTTGGTCGAGCTACCAGACCCAAATGTGGTCAGAGAACTTCTATGCGTGCGAGGTTGCAAAGTGTTCCCTCTGCAGCAAGGGAAGAGAGTTGAGAGGGAGAAAGGAGCAGGGGAACTGAGGATCCTCATTCGGACCCCTTCGTTTTAAAGAAGAGCATTGGTTCCAAAAAGAGGGATTCATCCACGGTGGGTGTGTCGCTGACCACTCCTTCTACCAAGCGTGTGAAGTTTGATGCTGGTGCTGTCGTGACGCCACCTCCTACGACGTCAATGTCGATTGATTTTCGAGGCTGAGGACAAGGTCACACGGATTAGCGTGGAAATCCAGCGACTTCTGATTCGGCTATTTCAAAAGCGAAGTGGAGGTTGGAAACTAGTTCAGAGGTTCCTTCCTCAGTGCCAGTGGGGCCGCCGGGTCTAAAGGTGTTCGCTTTAGGGACACAAACTGAGGAGCTCTCGTCCGGACGTCGTGGCATCCTCCCCGAATCTTTAACTTTTGTGGCTGGGGGTTTAACTCATGATGTTCCCCCCCTTGTTTCCATTGGTTCCTCGACCCCAGCCTCGCTCGCGCCAAATTTTAAGGCGCTGACCTTGAAGTGTATGCTTCGGTCGGGACTTGAAGGGCTTAGGGAGTGCGCCCTTTCTGATCTTAAGGAAGAGATCGAGGCTGTTAAGGCTTGCGCCGCTAGCTTAAAGTCGTGTACCCAGATGAATGGACCTTCGACCAGCTAAAAGAGTTGCTGCAGAATTTCGTGGAATGGGCAGCTAAGGCCCTTTTACACCAGACTTCGGTGCAAATGGCTCATGAGGCCCCTTCGGCCTCTTTGAGGGTGAGGCTGGTTAATCAGCAAGCTCTTGTGAAGGGAAAGGAAGAACCAGATCGCCTCTCACCATGCTCGCCTCATGAGGGAAGAGGTGAGCATATCTCGAGAGATTCTAGATACAGAAGACGAGATTGCTTTAGCACAAGCCAGCGTGGCTGATTCAAAAGACTGCCGACAACGGTATTAGGAGGTGATGGCTACGAACTCTCACAGACTAGAGCAATTGAGCTCTGAAGTGAGGGAGGTCACTGTTTTGTCTAAGTCAGTCGCTCAAGACATTGCCCATGGTGAGGAGCAAGTACGTGCTACACTGGAGGGTGTGCAGAAGCTGAAGGCGAAGATGCGCAAGGCCCTCGACCATTTTTTAGGGTGTTTTTATTCTATCTACAGGCTTTCGAAGTCTGTCAAAATTTTGTAATCTCTTGACGTATGAATAAGATGGTTATCTTTTTCTTTTCTTGTCTCCATGCTCAGTCCATTGATGGTTTGCTTTCTCGCGCTCCCACTCATCCCTTACCCTCTTTGAGAAGGAAAATGAGGGGATGAACTCAAAAGCCTACCAGGAAGGCATTTGAATTCCTTTATGATTGTCATGAACGCCCAACAGGGTTTTTATCAAGACCTTTGCATTTTTTTTTTGTTTGAGGAGATAGTTCTAAAGTCATACCGCCGTGACTATAGGGAGGTGCATTTAAAGTCTTGCCTTCGAGATTGCCAGCAGGGTGTGCTTTTAGGGTTTCTCGCCCGTATAGGGTACACCCTAGATGGTCCCTGCAGTGATGTATTAACCTCCCTTGACAAAGAGAAATTGCCTTGGGATGAAGTCATGCAAGGTAGGAAGAGAGGGGAAGGATCCCACCTCGACGGGGTGTCGAGGGGTTTTGAAATTGTGACCATGTGTCGTTGGGCTCTTTTGATTTTACCCCCTTTCTTCAAGCGGACGACGCTCTTGAGCTCGATGTGCGGGTGCCATATCTTCTTGGCGAGCAGCATCCCTTCTGATGCTTTTTATCTTGTTGCGACCATGATGTAGTTCCCATGGTGCAAGCGTTCTTGTAGGAACGTGGGGAGTAGGTGCTTCTGAAGTGCTGGAGACAGGACCTCGAGCCTGTTAGGCCTCCTTCTGTTGTGGGGCTTCAGCTTCATGAGTTTCCCCCAGAGGCAGAGACTGTCCATCGGTTAAGAGATGTCAAAAGCTAAATACATGTGTTTGTGTCTTTGTAACGTAGTTTCCATTCAAAATTATGTGGAAACCAAGTATGAAGGGAAAAATAAATAATAGTGTGAAAGACTCTCGAGCTTGGAAGGGAAAACACTAGGTTCTTTCTGATTTCCAATCATAGAAAATTTAGGGCAAGAATAGGGAACAAGGTGAGATTGTGGGAAAGCCTAGCTCTAAGGGATTCTGTTGGAAATATGACCTATCAAGGCCTAAATTTCAGTAGTCCCTTGGGAGCGATTAAGAGATTGAAATCTTGGCGTCTTGCAAAATGGAGCCCAGATTCTTTTACCTTGAGTACACATGAGGCATCGAGAATTCACGTGTTGAGAAAGCAATTTCTCACGGAGGTGTGAGGGTCACCTCTTAGTCCGGATTTTATAGGTTAGCCTCATGTTTTGCTGCAATCGGCCTAGGCTTGGAGAATCCAAATGAGAAAAATAGAACCCGAGTACTTATTGAGTATTCGTCCTGTATGGAATAGTGAAGACTTATTGGACATAAGTTCGTATCCTGAGACGAGACCATTGCATGACATGTACATTTTCATTTCATACGGGAAGCCACTCTTTCAAATGTATTATCCACATTTAGAAGAGCCAGTGCACATGTGCTTTGAGAGGACCCCTGTAATTGAGTTGGATCATGTCCCACAAGGGTACACATATAATCCATTGAGAGCCGAATGATCGGAAGTTAGATATCTTTCCAAGATGAATCAGAAGATGAAACAGTAGGTCAAGTCGTGCCCTTTTAGTTGATGATAACAACACCAAGAGTCTTGATTTCTTTCGATAGTCTGCCTTCTTTTCTTGGGTGAGCAAGGGGCTATCATCTCGTGCTACACCATTATGTCGAAGAGGGCGCGAAATAGGCATAGAGATAGTTCAGTCACAGGGGCATCATCCACTGACTCCTCTTGAACTGTGACCATATGGTAAGCTTCCGGAGTTGCGAAAGCCTTCTTGAGGTCTTGCAAGTTGATTTTCCCTTTTTGGATTAAGGCCTCAATGTGCCCCTTCACTTGAATGCAGTCCTGTACCGGGTGACGTAGCATTTGATGATATGCACAGTAGCTGGGGTGGTTTACAAGCTCCGCCTGGTTCGGCCTTTCAATGGCAGGAAGGACCACCATATCTTGTTCAATCAACATCCTCAAGAGGGTCGATACCCACGCCTTGTTAAAGCTATATTGCTGATTCAGTCTCCACTCGAACTCTTCGGTTTTATAATAGCTTTGTGGAGGTGGCACTTTGTTATAATTTTATTTTTGAGGCTGTTGTTGCTGCGTCCCCCCTTGCTTTTTTGATGCAGGCCCCGAGAGATATCTAATGTTGGTAGAGGAGCAACATTAGGTACAGGTTGAGAGGTGGTCGTGACCGCCGTGCTGATTAGATTCTTTTGTTGGATAGCATGGGGTTTAGACCTGTTGGTACGAGCCTGACCCCCCCTCAGAGGTTTGGGCTTGATCTCCTCCATGTCTTAGCAAGCTTTCGATCTTAGCTGCATTTGTAATCATGTCAGAGAAAGTGGTGGCGTTGGAGGCTTCAACATGTAAGGAAATTTCTTTCCTCATGTTCCTTATGCATGTTTGTACGGCCTCCATCTTGCCCATAGGGTTTCTCTAGCACATAGCAAGATCTCTCCACCTCTGGATGTACCGGCCCACTGACTCATCCGCGTTTTGAGCCATTGTGAGGAGCGCTATGGATTGAACATCCAGCTCTGCTTCGTAGAAGCTTTCATAGAACTGCTGCTCCATTTCTCGCCAAGAGTGGACTGAGTTAGGCGGCAGGTGGGCGTGCCACTTGAAAGCAGGTCCAATTAGAGTTTGTAGAAACTGCTGGAGCAGCAGTCTGGGGTCCGAAGCTGACTCTTAGCATGCGAAGATGAAATGGGCCACGTGCTGCTGAGGCGAGCCCGTGCCATTGAAGACCAGCAATCTCCCTTTTTGGTACCTGATAGGGAAGGGGATTTGATCAATAAAGAGCAGGTAAGCCTTCTGATATGAAACACTTTCTTGTGTTTTGGACGCTTTTAAGTCTTGGATGCTTTTAGTGAGCATCCGTTGGACATCCTCTTGTGTGAGCATCGATGGCAGAGGGATTTGAAGACCTCAAGGTTTGGGCCAGAGGGGGAGGCTGAGGTCTTTCCTCCTCTCTGTGTGGCAGCTTGAAAGGAGAGTTTTCCCCTTGATGAGAAGACACAGCGGGCCGAGCATCTTCAAACCCTTTGAGCTTGTCTAAGATGTTGGGTTTTCAAGGTCTTCCCCGTCATGGCTTACGACCATTACCTCGACTTTCTTATTAGAGTTGGGTAGTTCTGCGGGAGGGGTAATCATGGCCCTCTTCATGCCTTAATCTGGCACTCCTAGTAGCAAAGGCTGGGGTTGCCTCGTTTGAGAATAAAATTGCCTTAAGGCACATGTGAGTACCGGTTTTGGACAACCTTGGGGCTGGACTGCTTTCGAGCCTGATGCTGGGTTGGGTGACGTGAGTCACCTGCCTATATTTCAACAACATTGGAATGAACAATGTTGTTTGTCTCAGGTTCATCCCTGTCTTGCAATAGGTGGAACCGATTTTGTTTTTGTAGATCTTCTGAGATAGAAGACTCTACTTTGTGTTGGAGGGCTGCCACTTCCCTTCCCTTTACTTGTTTAAGCCGCAAACTCTGGTAAATCTTCCATCAGAATAGGAAATGATTATAGTCTTCTTCTTGACGGGCCCGCTCAACGGATGAGCGAGCAAAGCTGATCAATTCAGGCAAAGTGTGGTGCTTAGGAAGAAGGGAGTTCGTAGGCGGCCTTGGTGGCTGAGAACTTTCTGAAGAAGGGGGGGTGCTGACTGGTCGTCGTTGATAGTGTCCTCCTATCTCGAGCCCCACCCCGGGGGCTGGCTCGCACCTGAAAGGAAGGAGGAGTGGAGAGGACCCTTCCCGCTGACAGCATCCTTGGACCTGCAGGTGTGTGCAAGATCCATAGTAGTGTTTTGGTCAATTCTAGGCCCAACCCCACGTGAAGTTGGAGGCTGAGTATTTGCAATACTCGCCCGTTTAGTTTGGGAGGCCTTAGGACCACTACCATGCAGATGCATTTGTTTGTGAGACCTTTGATTGTCTCGAAAGTCGTGTGCTAGTTTGGTCACAGCCTTTGTGCTGCCCCGAGCTGCAGGTTTAACATGCATGGTATTGGTGGCATTAGAACCACCTGTGTTGTGTCCGGTTCAAAAGAAACCCGAAGCAGCTGTGGAGAGTGGGGTGGGCTATTGCCTGCCCCATCTCGTCACAGTGACGATCATACCGTCAACAATGACGTATGTGTATTGTGCATGGCGGTTGCAAGGCCACGCGGACTGGCAAAGAAATATCCAGAATGTGATGTGTGCAGGGACATACCAGCGCTGGCGATGCCCTTGTGCAACATAGGTGTTGTTGCATTTTGGTTACCCGCAGAGACGATGGTCTTGTTGGGGCCCACAAAGCGAAGAGGTGTAGTGGTGCTCGGACCACGTTGAAGCTTGCGACTGGCAGGGTGTCTGCTAGTGATAGGGTGCTTATGCAGAAGGGTGGCGAAGGTGCCACCTATGCAATTGGCATTAATGGATTTCCCTTTGATGTCGGAGGAAGAGGGACAAAGGGTCTGAGTGCCTGTGCCGCGAGTTTTCCTAGGTTGGACTAGGATAACATGGCCAGTTAGGCCATTTGAGTAGAATGTGGGGGAGGCAGGATCAGCTGATCCGCTCGCAACAGGTAAAGTCTCAAATATGGGGATGTAGAAATCCCAATTTGGACAAAGGAGGGATAATGGGATCCCATTCCAATTTTAGAGAGAGAAAGAAGGGAAGTTGTTTCTTGGAAACAATCCAAGCAAACGATAGGGTGGCATATCCCCAGTGGAGTCGCCAGTTGGTCGGGGCTGGGTTTTCGCTTCGGTCCTCGTGCGAACGGGGCGTGCACACGTGGGGGAGAAAACCCTCTCTCAAACAACTGTGGGATTTGCGTGTGCTAGGCACCTGTGGGTGCGCGTGCACGGGCTCTCCTAAATATGGATAGGAACCAACAACGAGAGGGATTTTTACGACGGGGGTACGTTTGAACGCTTACCTCGCCATATGGGGTTTGGGGGACACGCCCAGGTGATTCTCCCTCTTAGAACAATTACGAAGCCCTCCGACTGTCTGCCAACACGGTTTGGACTGGGACTCTCTTTAGACTTTCAAAAGATTTCTTCTCTCTCTCTCTTTCTTGCAACTACAATGAGGGCTCGATTATCCTTCCAGCGGGGCATACACTCGTGGGCGAGTCATGCAGTTGTCTGAGATGGGGTTCATCGAGCCTGGGTCCCTGAGGGAGCCTGAGCGAGGTAAATCTAAGTCTGACCAGTTATCATTACTTATCAATTACGTACCTCATGAATGAACTTGTTCCCTTGTATTAAATCGTGAAATGATCAAGTCAAATATTTTTAATTAATACTAAGCTTGTCATTTTGTAAGTTTCATTTTACTCAAGTATCTCATTAAAAAATAGTGTAAAAAGTAACCAAATTTGGTCCTCTTAGGTAGTCAAGCCAAATGATGATAATACCCCTTTTTGTTTAGGATTTGTAACATGGAACAAGGGTTTATAGTTAAACCAAAAAAGTGAGTTCCTTGTTGATGACCCTAAACAACTAGGGGTATTATTATTATTTGTTGATTCCATGTCGCTATCATTGAACAAATAGGGGTATTATTGTCATTAGGCTTAGGGAACTTTAGTGAGCCAAATACATAAATTGGGCTTGGGCTAAAGTGGTTAAAAGTTGATTTTAGCAATGCTACATCTCAAGATCGATTCTTACCACTAACCTACCCAAAAAAAAAAAACTGAAGTGAGCCAAATACAAGGGTGCTTGTAGTCGAGGTTGACGATCGTGATAAACAAGGTAGTTGATCACAATGAAATTAAAATAAGTAATAATCCTAGTTTTAAATGAGAAGGCCTGACTACTTTAATGATTTTGTTCGCCATATAACTAATAGTACCATAGTTCGTAAACCCAACCACTATTTCTTCCTCTTACATTTTCTCTCTAAGTACCCAACCTGTTCTTTTTCGTTGTCACATTCTCTCCCTATATACTCGATCTAAATCTTAACTCAACCAATCTATTCTCTCTCCTCTAAAACTAAAATCAGAGAATAAATAAAGGGAGAAATTAGGGGATAAGATATAAAAAAAGTGAGACATATCACATGCTTGGAGTTTGTAAAGGTATGATAGATGTTTTCTTGTTTTTAAGTTTGTCTTCATCTTATTTGATATCAGTTTTAGAGAGAGAATATGAGAGAATGCAAAAATGGATAGTGTTTCTAAAGGAAAAATGTGAGAGAAAGGGAGAATGGACTAGGTTTTTAGAGAGAAAATAAGATGAGAAAAAAAAATAAGTTAGATTTTTAGAAATAAATTTGCAAGAAGGGAAGTATCTGTTGGGTTTTCGAATGGATAATATGAGAGGAGGGAAGACACCACAGGAAAAAAGATGATAGTTGAGATAAAGGGAGGCTTTAAGATTTCATTTGAAAGAGGGACAAATCGGTCTATTTGCTCATCTATAAAAGGTGGAGGGCTAAGGTCAAAAACAAAATCTCTTGAGGTCTGATTTCTTAGAACAAATTTCTTAGAAAGATTTTTACCTTAAAAAGCCCTAAAAATATGCTATGAGAAGCGTATTGGTTTGGAAATCCCTTGCAAATTCAATGCTTAGATGTTGATAAAGAGTTCTAAACTTATTATCATCTTAGCAAATAATTGAGCAATAGTTTCCAGGGCATGCTTGTTAAAGGCAAGTAAATACAGATTAGACATTGCTTTGTTAAATCTTGGGCAGGGGATGTTTGGATGCATTTCAACCTTGCACCGTAACGTATTTCAACAAACTACCAAAGGCTTCCTTTGACCCAAGCATGGCATGTAGTGATGCCATTACATGACCCCACTGATTCCTAAAATGAAATTTAGCTGGTTCTATAATCAACCGATTCTCTCTGTTAGAGTTACCATCCACATCACATACTCTTCCCTTGCTCTTTTGAATAGGTGTTCAGGTGTGCTAGATTTGTTGGAGATATGCAGTTACGATATTAAGAAAAGCATAATAAATTCCATAGAAAAAAAGAGGCAAACCTGCAACATTAGAAGTTAAGACTAGACTAAAACAGCTGTCCTATTTGACTATAATGGCCGGATGATGATGAATAACCATAGACAGATATTCCCATCATAAAGAGAGCCTCCCATCGAGCTATAAAAGCAGACATGGTAGCCATGTTTATCGAGCAAGATCGACCTACCAAATTTTTATCTTGTATCAAGCTTTTACTTGTTGGTTGGGCCTGAATTCACATCGCTCGGGCTCCCTTTGAGACCTGGGCTCGATGAACCCCCTATCGGATAACCGCTTGACTCATGCGCACATGTGCGCCTCGCGTGCCACGTATGAATAGGTATTTCCAACGGTGAGAGGATTTTAAAAAATTGAAAAGGTAGACCAGAGCATCTACTTCACCACGGTTGAGTTGGTGGGATATGCCCGGGTTGCCGCCCTTTTAGATCAATGACGAAAGTCCTCCGACTGTCTAGCAACGACGTTTGAATTCGGTCCCCTTGTTATACGTCATTTTTGACATACTTGTATCCCCGAGACGCATAAGGAGAGAGCCAGTAACAACCCAGTCCTGCCGGTACCCAAGACCCCATCAAACCATGGGAACACTGCAAAATAAGCCTAAAACTGGGCAACCTCTAGAAAAGTACTGGAATGGCTTCAAAAGGTATGAAAATGGTAGTTTAGGATGCCCGAAGGATGCTTACAATGTTTCATCGCATTCCAATAAGTTTTGATAAGATCAAGGAGCAACTCGGTTCATAAATCCAGTTCCTATCATGTCAAAAAGGGACCTTATAACTACAACCCTTTTTGGGGCTTCAAAATAGTGTCTGACTACCGCCATTAGATTCAGAATGTCGAAAATCCCCAAAGACCAAATTTGGGCTCAATCGGACCTTCCAAGACCGTTCTAAGGTCAACTTACTATAAAAGGGTGGGTTAAACACTATTGCAGCGAAACCTCGGTGAACAAGTTTCCATTTATGGAAACTGTGTTTTTTCATTTCGGGATGATTTTCAAATACTCATAACTTACTCATTTTGAGTCGGAATAAGCTCAAATTTAGACACAGGCTAGGTCTTGACTACCCAGTTGTTTTGACGTATAGCATGTATCGTGACATGACTAGAGACAAGAGAACTTATAGAGAGGAGATGAGCCCAAAACCATGAAAATCAGAATTTTAAACAGGAAGACATCCCAAAATTCGTGAAGTCATAATTTGAGATACGTGCGTCAGATAGTAACAAATTTGGGTTTGTTGCGACCATATCGCGAAGGGCTACAGTTTGGTATAAGTTTTAACACAATTGGAAGCCATAAAGTGTGAATTTTGGTATTAAAAAAGGAAATATTTTTCGATCACCGGAATCCTTTTTTCCAACGACTTCCTAGATTTGGAATATGCTCAAATGGAAACCAAATCAGATGAAATTTAATATGGAACGATCCTGACAATGTGCTCTTTAATCTGTGATCAAAATGAAAACTTGGAACATCATGAATCACATCGGATTGGTGATCAAAGTTTATAGACTTCGCCGAATTTTTTGTCCTTCATGAAAAGTCTGTTTCAAGACGATCAAAGGGCATCAAAATGTTCCTGATAGATCAAGCATCGGTTCTACGAGGATTAATCGCTTGAATTTTCATCGCACGTGTTCGATAAAGCTGCCAAAGTCTAGCCATGGCAAGAGGCCCCACATGGAGGGATGGTTTTGTCATTTGCTTAAAAGATTGAAGGGGTATTTTGGTCATTATGTCCAAAAACGATATTTTATTTTAATTACATTTAATTATAAGTTTCCACAATTTGGGCACTTTTTTAGCATTCCACCATTGTTTAGTGGTTGCTCTATATAAGGAAACCCAAGTCATTTGTAGATGGTGGAAGAATGTTTTGAAAAAATTGAAGAAGGCTTTATCATTTGTTGCATTTGCTTATTATTTTTGGGCTCTTTCTTCTAACTGTGTGTGTGATCATGTCGTAAGGAGAGAGAAAACTTTGTTAGAGAGAAAAACTACACCTAGTCCACTCTCTCTCTTCTTTTATCTCTCTTTCCTTCTTCTTTCTCTCTAACCTCTTCTTCCTTGAGCAGCTGCCCGGAGACGTAGTCCTCGCGGTCTCGTATTTTCCCCCCTTTCTCTTTTCTCTCTGCTGTGCAGCACCTCAGCCTGGAGTCGCAGTCCTGTGGCCCCATCCATTCTCGCTTTCTCCCTTTTCTCTCCTACTAGTCTTTGGGTGCGCATAAGTCCCAGAGCCGTTGTCTCTGTAGACTTGTACCCATCTCGTCTTTGTGAGCACGTTAGTCTCAGAGCTATCATCTCTGTCACCCCATCCCCATCTCGTCTCCACGTGCAGATTAGTCCTAGAGCCTCTGTCTTTGCAGTGCCATCCCCATCTCGTCTCCGCATGCACGTTAATCCTAGAGCCGTCGTCTCCTGGCCCCTTCTCTCTCTCATCTTCGCGTATGCGCATTACCACTGAAGCCGCCATCTCTGTGGCCCCATCTCTCTCTCATTTTCACATGTGAGCATTACCACCGAAGCCACTGTCCTTGCGGCCGCGTCTGTCTCTCATATCTATGTACGCGTGAACCTTGGAGCCGCATTTCTCGCGGCCCCGTCTCTCTCTCTCAACATGTCTCTCTCGTTGTCATTGTGCACAGAGCCGCTCTACACCTCTTGTCTATCACCCCACACACGAAGCCGCCATAAAACTTGCCCCTGTCCCTTCTGCATATTCTTTGCTCTGCTACGTACGAGTTCCCCAATTTCGTGCAGCTTCAGCATCCCACGGCTCCATCTTTCAGCCGTTTCCACCATTTTGTCCCCTTTGCACTTACACTTGTATTCACGCCTTTACGCGAATATGGTTCTACCTTACATCCTTCACTCATTCTCCTTTCTGTGTATCGACAGTATGCTTCCGTCTATCATACACTCGACTCGACTCTTCTCTGAGCATCTTAAGAGTTTGATTACTCCGTTTGCCACTCTAACTTCCTCTCCATACAGTCGAGTTGAGTTGTGAGTGATATAAATGCTCTCGCCCTCACTCACTCAGGTGGAGTAATCATGAGTTGGTAGTCAAGAGAGTTTCGATTCTTTAATTGCTCTGATTGTCAAGTTTTGTACTGTTTTAGCGGATAAAAGGGTATTTGTCATCCCTTCTTCTTCATTCTTCTTTTGCCAGTCAATGAACCATTATAGAGGAGTAGCATTTGAATTCACATTGCAAGTTTCAAGGGAAAAGAACGAGATGATGCATTGAGGTTTGAGGTGAGTTCGTGTCCAAACCATGCTGGCATACAGCCGGAGGGCTGCATAATTGTTCTAAGAAGGCAACTGCACGAGTGTATCCCCGAACCCCCAAAAGACAAGGTAGGCTCAAATGCACTCTTGTCGATAAATTCTCTCTCGTTATTGGTTCCTATCCACGTTAAGAAGAGCATACACGCATGCCTAAAACGCCAAGGCACGTGGGGCCCTTCGCGGTTGTTTGAGAGAGGGTTCTTCCTCCTCCTCCACGAAGAGAGGAAAAATGACCATGCCCCGACCAACTGGTGACTCCACTTGGGGTACGCTACCCTATAGTTGGTCCAGAATTTTCTCAAACAGACTTCTCATATCTTTCGTTTTCTAAACTTGCAATGGAGTACAATTACTCCTCTTTCGTCCAAATTGGGGATTTCATAATTCCCCTATTTGTGACCTTACTCATGGGAAGCAAGTTGGTTCAATCTGCTTCTCCCGTACATTCCTTGAGTCGCCTGGCTAGCCCTGCTACCCTAGTTCAGGCTAGAGAAAATTTGGGAAAGGGTACTCAAAGCCCTTGTCTGCTCTCTTTCGACATCAAAGGTAAATCTATTGATGTCAACTGCATTGGTGGCTCCAAAACCACCTCCTTTCATGCACACCTTGTTACTAGTAGACACTCTACCAGTCCTAAGCTTAAAGGTGGTTCTAATGCCACTTCTTCTCTTCACTTGGTGATTTCTGCTTAGATCACCATTTTTGTGGGTAATCGCAAGGCTACTCCACCCTCACTCTACAAGGGCACAGCTAATACTAGCATGTCCCCACACACACTTCACCCTGGCAATTCATATGCCAATTCGAGTGGCTCCAAATTCATTCCTCACATACTCACACACATCACGGCTGATGGTTTAATCATTACCATGACAAAATGGGCAAGAAAAATCTTAACCCCATCACCTCACCTGCTTCGAGTCTTCTGGGACCCGGACCCATCACAATTGGTCTCCAAACCATTAATGCATTGCATGATAATCTCTTAGCTCAATGCATCCCAAAGACTGCACCCAAATGAGTACATGACCTTCAAGACAATCAAAGGTCTCCTAACGAACTGCACATGCATTCTTATGGCCCTAAGGCCGCTTCAATGGAGAAGACAAGTATTTCGGATACTAAGCCTTTCACTTCACTAGAGGCTGGGTCACAACCACCCCAAACACTTTTGTGGACCATGCACACACACGCAGGTCCAATGATGTTGTTGGCAGTAAGGGAAAAGGGTCATTAATGATGACCTCATCTACCTTAAAGCCACTCACCACATGGTACTCGAAGAAATTTCCTTCGAGCACCATTTTATCTACTCCTTCTTCGTATGCACGAGCTAGAGCAAGATGATGCCCCCTAAAACGACCAAGCAATATGCCCCTTCCCAAGGCAAACCCAAACTTCCAAAGTCGACTTCGAGCTCCCTTCTCCCCAGACATCACACATTTCCTGAGTTGATCAACTTTGCTCTTATTTATGTGAGGGGAGCCAGTAGTGAAGGATGCCAAGATCGATTCAATTCTGGGAGAAAATTTATGGGAACCTACGCATCAAACAAATGAAGGGGATGAAGGTGCCACTCTGAAAGAGGAAAGTAGAGTCTTCAATCTCAGAAGACCTACTAAAGTATAAAGCATTCTATCCGTTACAAACCACGGAAGAGCTCGAAACAAGTGGCATTGTTCATTGCTGGGTCGTAGAGATGCAAGAAGATGAACCTAGTTCATCTGATCTGTCGCCCCATGGCCATCACGAGCAATCACAGGAAATATGGCCCAAGGCCGTCTCGAGCTTGTTCGAGTTGAATGATGGCCCCAAGGCTGCCAAGAGCCAGAACTCACTCAATCTGCTAGGCATTCCCCAGTTCAATCAGGATAAGTTGAACCCTTATTACTTGAATTGCCAGATGTTGGTGTAAAAAGAACCAAGATCACCCCTACTGCCGAATTGCTCAGCTCCAATGAACAAGCTGATGTAATGGTTGTTAGCCAAGGGGGTGAAGAATCTTAAAATCCGATGGCGCACTTTGAGGACATTTTAGGCAACATCTTGGATAAGCTCAAAGGTCTTGAAAATGCTCGAACTGTTGGAGAATCCTCACATCAAGAGGCAAATTCTCCCCTTGAACTTTAACACGAAGAAGAAGAAAGGAGACCTCAACCAACCCAAACTTCAAGACGTTTAAACCCTCATGTCTTCTTTGATGACCAATCCAGCATAGTTTCACATGTTATATTATCGGCATTTACTCAAGAAGACATTCAAATAATGATCAACAAAGTATTCAAGGCTTACAAGCTTCAATGTCACAAGAAGGCATTCATTATAAGAAGCCTTACCCACCTTTTGTTGATCAAATTCCTATCTTTGATGGCACTGGTTCACCCCAGCAGCATGTGACCCATTTTATGTCAACATGCCAAGAATTGGCTTCAAATTCTAAACTACTTCTTCGGCAGTTTGTAGAAACTTTGGTTGGGCCTACCTTTAAGCAGTATGCATTTGCCCCCGAATTCAGTCCATTCTTAGGAAGAGATGGAGCATTTGTTTTACAAATACTTTTATAAAGTAGAACGAAATGTTCAAGTTATAGAACTTCTCACAATGACCAGGGAATGAATGAGTTGGTAAATAAGTATATTCAAAGATGGAGGGATCTTGCAATGTACCAAACTAATCCCATGCCTAAGATCAGAGCAGTAGAAACATGCATAAGGAATTTGAAGAAAGGAATTGCCTTACATGTTGAGGCTTCTAATCCAACCACTTTCTCAAACATGATCACAAAGGCAACAAAAATCGAAAGCTTATTAAAACATCACTGGGGGAATCAAGCTCAGACCTCAAGGGGAGGTCAAAATCGCAGCATCATTAGCAATAGGCCAGACCTTCATATTGGCCAGCAAAGAAACCTGATCAATGCAGCAGTCATATCCACACTCTCGGCCCTAATCTCCCATCTAATGTTTCTTCTCTCCAAACATTAGACACCACTCGGGGGTTACCATTCAGGAATCAAGGGGAACTTCAGCAGCAACAGCTTCGTTCATAGAATTATAACAGAATACCTCCATCGCAAAACTTTATAGGACTGAACAGTTAGAGTCAAGGCTGACCCAACAACACAGTTTCAATAAAGCATGGGTACCAACTCTGTTGAGGATGCTAATAGAACAGGGTATGGTGAATCTTCCTAGCATCAAAAGGCCAGAACAGGTGGGAATGCTTAACCATGGAAACTACTGTGCCTATCACTGAATGTTAGGTCACCCTATACATGACTGTGTTCCGCTTCAAGAACACATTGAAGCCTTGATCCAAAAGGGACAAATCAATTTGGATAGTCTCAAGGAAGCTTTCGAGACTACTGAGGCTTCATACGTAGTCACTGTTAAGGAGGAGAAGGTACAAACCTTGTAGCCTGAAGAGGTGTCGTAAGATCTCTTCCTTGATCTCTTCACAATGCTGGTTATTCAAGGGTTGATTATTCCACTTACTCCAAGGCAGCCCAAGAATCTGGTTTGAAGCACTGAAAACCTTTGGTATCCTTTTAACCAAGTATGGGGACATGAAATATCTCAGTGTAAGAGTTTCAAGACATTCATACAAGAGTCCATAGCTGAAGGATGAATGTGAATGTACCTTCCAAAACTCGAGAACCACCTAAGCCATCAACTCCTCATGATGCTATTAGAACACCTCATGCTTCTCACAACATGAAAAAAAAAGAGAAAGGCTAGTCAATTAAGTTTCAAAAGGGGAAAGAAGTTATAGAGGATTCACACATGGGCACAATGCAAGAAGAACAATCGTGTGATATTCCTATGAATAAGCTGTCTCCCAAGAAGTTCCCTGTTCTATTCAACATGTTGGTACATCAAGAAATGATTATACCTTGTGCACTCAAGGATACGAAGCATTGAAAATAAGGAAATCAAAACTTGTGGTGACAATATCACCAGCTAAAGGGACATGATTTATGTCATTGCTGGGGATTTCAGGCTATTTTGGAAAGATTTACAAAAAGTGGGGAGGTGGTTATAAAAAATCCA
Source organism: Amborella trichopoda (assembly GCF_000471905.2). The sequence goes on along the minus strand of NW_006497520.1, from coordinate 96,469 downwards.
TCACCTTCACCTCCAAAGAAGATTCAAGAAGCTCAAATTCCACAATATGAGAAGCTCAAACATATTCAAAGTCCCATTATGAAAATCCATGTTCCCCAAACTCCTTTGAAACTCATGAACCATGGAAGGAGCATCATGGTCATGGTAAGGTGAAAAGCCTTAAGAGGGAGGCTATTCGTCAGGCAAAGGTGGTACCCCTGCCACAAATTTGAAAGGCCGGACCTACCAAGGAAAAGAAGAAGAACAAAAGGCCTTCGGAAGCTCAATACTGCAAAGTGAAACTTCCTCAAGTTCCAAGAGAAGCAGTATTCCTGCCCCCCGTTCCCCCTCTTCCTACTCTGTATGACTTCATCCCAAGGCAAGTTTTTCTTATCGAGGGTGGTCAATACATAACCATAAGAGAAAGTAAGAATTCGTCCAATACGGGTGAGAACACTAAAAGCACCCTACAACAGTCTGATAAAGGTGAAGACTCTAAAATCACCCCTCAACGGTCCAAGCAGAATAAAGACTTTAAAGATCCCTTGCAACCGTCCAACAAGGGTTATGACGTTAAAAGGTTCTCGATTACATCCAATGAGAGTGAAGACGTTAAAATCCTCTTTGAGTCCAATTCAGGTGATGACCTCAAAATCAACCTGATTCGGTCCAATTTAAGTGATGACCCTAAAAACTCTGTCCTTTCTTCTCTCCCTGATTCTTCAAACCCTTTTTCCCTCTCAAAGTCTCTCTTTGAAATCACCAAGAAATGCCCAGATTTCAAGGCTCTTAATGAAAAGCTCAAATCTTGCAATACCAATAAACAACATAGTAAGCAAATAATAAAGATTGCCGCTCAAAAGGACGGATTCTTATGTGTTGGAAATGTTATAGCCTTTGCTTCCAAAAAAGGTACGCCATGTCCCACTCCAGAGGAGACATTCAATCGGCTTATGAAATCGAAGCCTGAGAAGAAGCCCCGATGGCTTGCAGAACCTGACTTGGGGGAATTGTTGAGGAACTCAAAGGGAAAGAGTTCTTTTAATTATGTGTGCTACATGCTGGTGTTTCATGAAGGAAGCACAACAGCTCCGATTGACTAGATGAGGTTGAGATCAGGAAGAAGATTAAAAGCAATTTAGAAACCAGCTGGTTCTAGGCCCTTGAGATATCCCGAAGCACCACTGGTTCCCTATTTAGACCTATCCATCTCCATTCAGAAACCACCTCCTCTCTTAAAATACCCTGGACCTCCACCAATCCCCTACTCAAACCCTTCTCCTGCTTGCAACAAAAATCTCGTACCATCACAACCCTCACCTTGTCCTATCTTACCTACACTCATTCTGGCGGCACAATCTAGCCTGCATTCTCTTCCTAATACTACAAATACAACCTACTCTTCCTTGGCGTCTGAAGCTAAACTTTCCTCTTCAAAAACTGCTTCATTATCTCCTGCCCCTTTAAACCAGTGGTAAACTGTCACACCCCAAGAATTTACAATACTGTTATTCCTGAGATGTGATAGGCAAAACATATATACATCTATTGATAGGACAAATTTACAGTGGCGAGGTCTTACAAAGTAAATAAAGAAAGCTAGTACAACAACAGTATCTTCCAAGGTTGATCTTGACTAGCACTCAAAATGAATCCGCAGTTATCCTGAAAAAAATGTTTACCATAGTTTGATGAGTTTGGCTACTCAGTAAGTGATCATCAAAATTCTAAAAATAATCATGATTGAAAGATATCAATATTTTCCAAAATGAGATCTATTAACAGAAATGCATCAACAGTTTCACTTTCAATAAATGCATAATTTAAGTATAATCCGAATAATTGAAATGCTTATAACACTTTTAACGGAAGTACATAATTCAAAGGATTTCACAAAATACCCTACTGGCGTCCCAAGTAGGTCACTTATATACCCCATCAGCGTCCTGATGGGTCCACTTAATCCCTATCGGCGTCCCAGATAGGTCCACTTAATCCCTGCAGGTCCACTTATACCTCACCGGCATACCGGATGAGTCCACTTAATCCCTACCGGCGTCCCAGATAGGTCCACTTATACCTCACCGGCGTACCGGATGAGTCCACTTGCATACTTAAATTATTTCTAAATCTCTTTAAACATTCTAAAGCAGCAATATCATGTACTCAACATATCACTGAAACCATTAATATGAATTTCACTTAAACCATTAATAACAGTCACTCTCTATAACATTTCAAAAATAACCAATCAAATATTTTGGGCTCAAATTTAGAAAGGTAGCAGTTTGTAAAGGCATTCTAGCATAATTGCCAATTTAATATGTATAGAAAAACTCTTATAAAAATTCAAGAATACAGAATTATCACAATTTATGGAATATCAATTCACAAATTAACATTTCACAACAATACTATAATCAATTGCAAAAATTTCAATTTTTAAATAATAAGGCAGTCATTTGCACATGAATTTTACAATGTCTAAATATTCAAAACAGTAGAAAGAAATATCACAATTTTACTAAAAAGCAGAAATATCACATTTATTTCTAACAATAGACAAGAAAAATGAATAAATTTATTTTTCTAATTTACAGCATTCAAAATTTCTAACATAGATAAAATATCACAATTTTTATTAAAAAGATTATTTTTCAAGATAATGAGGTCACGTGCGCATAAAATTTATCGCGCCTAAAATTCATGATAATAAGCAGAAATAATTATTTCATTTTATTTTTAAAAAGAATGGATTATTTTTCGAGACGATGAGGTCACTTACACACAAAACTGATAAAATAAAGATCCTAGACCGAAATATCACTATTTATTAAAAATAGACTATTTTTCAGAAAGACGATGTCACTTACCCGCAATTATTTGAGAGGGAGCTTTCGATTAAAAAATTCGGTTCGAGAGAGAAGTTCACGGTGTTTCAACCAGAGAGAGAGAGAGATCTTAAAATTTTCTAGAGTGGGAGTGCTCACCTCCCCTATTTAAATTCTTATAACGTATTATTATAATATTTTATTACGCTCTACCTCATACATGAGGTGTCGCGTTAAGCATCTGGTTTTAACATACAAAAACCACGTCCACTAAAGGACGTGGCGAGCAGCAGGCAGCAAGAAGCAGGCAGCCAAAGCAAAAGCAAAGGCAAAGGCAAAGGCAAAAAATTTTGAAAATAGTGATGGTCTCCAAGGACCATCATACTCAAACAGACCATCATCTATTTAAAAGCATCTTTTCTCTTTTTTTTTTTTTTGAAATTTTAGGATTGTTACATTCTTCCCCCCTTAAAGAAATTTAGTCCTCTAAATTTGTGTACCTGATTACTGAAAAAGATAGGGGTATTTTTCTCTGATTTCGTCTTCTCGTTCCCAAGTCGACTCTTCTCTTGAATTGTACTGCCATAATACACGGACTAAAGGAATCTCCTTGTTACGCAACACTTGCACCCTTCTATCCAGTATCAAAATTGGATGCTCAATGAAGGATAGGTCCTTCCTGATCGGTAAAGGTTCATATTTTAAGATATGGGACGGGTCGGGCTGATATTTTCATAGTGAAGATACATGAAAGACATTATGGACATTTGCCAATTCGAGTGGTAAGGCAAGTCTATAAGCGACACCTCCGATTCTTTCCAGGATTTCAAATGGTCCGATGTAACTTGGGCTCAACTTTCCTTTCTTGCCGAATCTCATAATGCCCTTTATTGGTGAGATTTTTAGAAAAACTTGATCACTTTCCTCAAATTCAAGATCTCTCCTTCGGTTATCGGCATAACTCTTTTGCCGACACTGAGCTGTCTTGAGCCTTTCACGAATTGATGCTATTTTATCTGTGGTTATCTGGATAATTTCTGGCCCCAAAAGCTTTCTTTCACCAACCTCGTCCCAACATATGGGTGACCTGCATTTCCTTCCATATAGGGCTTCATATGGTGCCATCTGAATACTGGCTTGGAAGCTATTATTATAAGCAAACTCAATCAGGGGTAAATGGTCATCCCAGCTTCCTGTAAGGTCAATAACACAGGCGCTCAGCATATCTTCCAAGGTTTGGATGGTCCTCTCCGATTGTCCATCAGTTTGGGGGTGAAAGGCAGTACTAAAGGTGAGTCTCGTCCCCATGGCTGACTGTAGTCTAGCCCAAAATTTAGAAGTAAACCGAGTATCCCTGTCTGATACAATACTGACAGGAACTCCATGCAATCGCATTATTTCCTTAATGTACAACTGAGCCAGTCGATCCAAAGTGTACATCGAGCGATTCGGTAGAAAGTGGGCAGCTTTGGTCAACCGATCCACAATGACCCAACTGCTATCCTGTCCTGAATTTGTTCTAGGCAAGCCAGAGACAAAACCCATAGAGATGTGCTCCTACTTCCATTCTGGCACGGGTAAAGGCTGCAACAACCCAGCGGGCCTTTGATGTTCAGCTTTTACTTGCTGGCATGTTAGGCATTTAGACACAAATAGTGCTACCTCTTTTTTCATATTATTCCACCAAAAGGTTTTCTTCAGGTCCTGATACATTTTAATACTTCCGGGATGTATTGTATAACGAGAATGATGTGCTTCTTCTAAGATAGCTTTCTTTACACTCTCATCATTCGGGACACCAACCCGACCTTTGAATCTTAGCAAATCCTCAATACATATAGAGAATTCATCTCTCTTTCCTTGTTTCACCTCTTCTATAATTGTTATAAGCTGAGGGTTTTTCTTTTGTGCCAATCGAATCTGTTGGATTAATTGGGGTTCCGCCTTAATATTGACAATCATACTTACCACACCATTAATGGACGGAGTTGGATGCCAATCCACTATTTCCTTTAACAATCGCATTTCTTGGATCATTAGATGAGCTAAGACTCCTGTAGATTTTCTACTTAGAGCGTCGGCCATAACGTTAGCTTTT
>NW_006497520.1:24998-66854 GCF_000471905.2 Amborella trichopoda | reverse complement strand
GGACGCTGCCAGCTGCAAGCAGCAGGAGGCAAAAGCGGGCAAAGGAAAAAAGTAAAGGCAAAGCAAAAGTTAATCCAAAGCAAAAGTTTTTGAAAACAGTGATGGTCCCCAAGGACCATCATACTCAAACAGAACATCACCTATTTATAAGCATATTTTCTCCTGTTTTTTTTTTTTTGAAATTTTAGGATTGTTACATTAGGTATATGAGGTGCTATGCTGTATAGAGTAGGCTATGGTGTAGGAAGGCTAAGGTAGAGTATAGGGTGTATTGAGTAGGATTGGGTGTTGGGAGAACTAGGGTATATGGGAGCTAGAGTGTATGGGGTATGATTGGGAGTTAGGAATCCTAGGGAAGTTGGAATTTTAAGGTTCTAAGGAGTGAAGAGGTCCTAAAGGTATTTTCTCTCTCTAGGAATTGTTTCTCTCTCCTCTGTCCTTGAGTCTTGGGTTTGGAATCAAAGCAAAATAATAAGTCTAAGATTTTAGAATTTTGAAGCTGTTCTCATTAATTTCCAAAACTCTCAAGAGTCTCATTACAAATGACTACACTTTGCTTGTATAGAGTATCCTCAAAACATGGGTGGATACTCAAAAACTTCCAAAATTATTAAAAAATACACATTTAATGAATAAAAATATTAATCCCGTTTTTTAAATTAATGATCAAAATACCGCTAAACACTTTTTAATAAATGACAAAACCATCCCTCCAGGAGGGGCCTTTTGCCATTGCTAGGCTTCAAGAGATTTTTCGAACGTTTACGGTCGCAATTCAAGCTATCAAACATCGTAGAATCGATGCTTTGTTTGTTATGCAGCCTTTGATATCCATTAATAGTTTTGTAATGCAGTTTTAAGGAAGGACCCAAAATCCGGCCAAGTCCATAAACTTGCGATTTTCCACCACTTATTTGGCATGATTCGTGATGTTTCGAGACTTCATTTTGATCACAAACCGAAGAGGATACTATCATAATTATTTTGTGATAAATTTCGTCCATTTTGGTCTCCGTTTGAGTATGTCCCAAATTTGGAAGGTCGCCGGAAAATGGGATTCCAGCGACCAAAAAATGTGTCTTCTTTAACCTAAAAATTCGGTGTCATCTGATATCTGATCATATTAAAAAATTATTTCAAACTGAAGGTCTTCGAAGCATGGTCCCAACAGACCCCTACTTATGACGATTCGACATCGGGATCTTGAGCTATAGCCTCTCAAAGAGTGAGATGTTCCTCTTTTATAAATCTGAATTTTCATGTTTCGAGTCCATATTTTTTCTAACAATTCTCTTGTGTCGGGTCATGTCATGATGCGTGCCATATGTCAAAACGAGAGTATCGTCGGCATCTAGCTTATGCCTGAATTTGAGCTTAAATTGACCCAAAATGAATAAGTGATAAGCATTTGAAATTCATCTCGAAATGAGAAAATACAGTTTTCATAAATAAAAACTGGTTTGCCGAGGCTGTACCACAATAGTGTAAAACCCACCATTTTTTGGTGAGTTAGGCCTATAATCGTCCCTGAGGGTCCGATTGAGCCAAAATTTGATACATAGGGGTTTTTCGATATTCCAGATCCAATAGAGGTGGTCTAATACTCTTTTGAGACCTAGAAAATAAGGTTGTAGTTATAGAGTCTATTTTCAGCATGATAAGAATTGGATTTGAAAATTGAGTTTCATCCTGATTTGCTCAAAACTTGTCAAAATGCGATGTAATGTTATGGGTGTCCTTATGGCATCTGAAACTACTCTCTCATGGAATTTGAGGCCATTCTGACACTTCTTCAGAGGTTGCCCAATATCAGGCTTATTGCTACAGTGTTCTCGTGATCTAGCGGCGTCTTGGGCACCGGTGGGACCAGGTTACTACCGACTCTCTCCTTATGCATGTCGGGGATACAAGTATGTCAAAAATGACATATAACACTTGTTTCAAATGAGAATGCCTATTTTGTTGGTGTGGGGAAAGTTGTCATTTCATTGCCCAACATGAGAATAATAGACGCATTGAGGGTCTAGTTGTTGCATCTTCTTGAACACAAAGAAGCCCTACATGTATGATCTCAATACTTTGAAAGGACTCATATGATCTTGACGGAGAATTTTCTTTTTCTTTTTCAATTATTTTTCTTTTTCTTCGCGGCTTAGATCACTCACAAGGTGAAACCCTTGACAACCTAGTTGAGATAGATATCATCCCTTTTACTACAGCCTAAACCCTTAACTTCATATCACAAGATGGGAGAGAGATCCAAGAGGCCAAGAGGGAGAAAGTTTCTAAAACAGAGTTTCTATGAGAGAGAGAGAGAGAGAGAGTAACCTTCAAAGTGGGGTGTGCCCCCTATTTTTTTATAAGAGATAGATAAATTTTGTGTGAAGAGAATATTGGATAGGGTCTATCCCTTTTTATGGCTTACCTCTTCTTGTGAGATTGAAGGCGCACCATTGATCTTAGGTGACTTATGGGGTGAGAAACATGGGCCCTCCATTCCATAGATAGGCCATCAAGTTCATATGGAAGATGCTAGAACCATTATCCCCCATATCTTAAAATATTTTTCCATCCATTAATTTAAATAAGAAAATAATATATGATAGTATTGTTCTTTCTTATTTTATGAACAAGCATTCTCACATATACTAAAATTTGATTCAAAGCTTCCTCAAAGCACAAGCTTTCCAAAACACAATATTTATTTTCCCTCAAGCCATGAGCTTGAGCTCACAAAAAAAGAAGGCTCTTCAAGGTGGGGCGTGCTACCCTAGGTGGCACTCTATGGGCCCCACCCAATTGACATGGTGAGCCCATTTATCTTATTGGGCTTCCCATGTAATATAAAATAGTAAAAATAATATTATGATTTTTAGAAATTCATAAAATCATATTTGAATAATTAAACTAATGTAAAATCAATATATTTGTTTTTACAAAACCAAATTTGATAAAAACAAATCCAAAGATTTAGAAAAATTCAACTAACAATTCTAAAAAAATCATATAACATTGAAACAAACATAATTAAATATTTTCATTGGAAAAGGATCAACATAATCTAAAAACAAATAAATATACACTGGGGAACTCTACCTTCTATTGTGGACCACGATCTACACCTGCTTTCTCAAACTGACCCAGTGTTGGCCATGACCTACAGTTCATGCAGGGGCTCGTTAGTGTATCACCAAAGTCTAGCCACTGGGCAAGGGGTCATAATCTCAGTTTATGGATTTCAGGTTCTTTCCTAGAGATGAAACCAACATCACCAAGACCTGATGCAATCCAATGCATAATGGTGAATAAGGGTTATTTCTCGCACATGCACAAGCTTCACCCTGAAAGGTGGTTCGCTTTCTTGAAAATGGCTATCATCGAGGCATGTCGTGTGATGGTATATGGATAAGGCTTTAGCCCTGTCTCTGAAGGCATCCATAACATACAATGGCCATACAGTCCCTCAGATCACTCTTTCAGGTATACTCCGACTTCATCAAGGGATGACTCATTATAACCCTTATCGGTTTATTCTCTTTGCCTAAGTAACATGGGTTTTTCCATCCAGACTGACCTAACTCATAAAGCTTAATTCGGTATCAACAAACATCATTTGCTTAGTATGGTTCATACAATACCACCTTCCCACTGAGTTCATATTCCACTACATCAATAAGTTCATTTACTAGCACTCATAAGGCCTTTAATGGCCACACACGTCCAACATCTCCCACTTGAACTTTGAAGGCCGTACATTCTCTCTTCCTCACTTGATCTCATCCCCATCTCTCTCTCTCTCATGTCTCACAAAATCATTAGGTGCATGCCTATTTGTAAGAGGGTCAGCTATTATTACCTTGGTAGGTATATAACTAATATCGATCTCTTACAATTACAATCTCTCTCTCAACCATTTTTCACTTATTCTCTCAGTACATTAATCATGGTTTTTCCCATCAATACTTTCACAAAAGAATTTATGGAGGCGTCACTTCTTCTCCTTGTTGCTTGGATCTCTTCTCGAACGTGACCATAATCCATCTTTCATATCGCATCACGAATCATGGACTTGTTGTAGGAAAAGATCATCACATACCCTCTTCGCATGCGGTCGTATCTTCATGGGCTCAAAGGATTTCGTCAATCAAGCTAATCCCTTTTGTAGTCATACAATCAACACCACATATTCGGGTTCCATGGGTGAACAACATTATAGTCTGCTATTTCAGCTGGCCTGTCAACCACTAGTAGGTGCTCCCACTGAAATATTTAGTTTATCTAGATCTTTCATGATAGAGTACCTACATATCTAAATATTCAAGCAACTAAAAAGACTCGTGGGACTGTAGTAGCTCCTTATTGCACATATATCATATGCATTCTCAACATTCTTATGCGCATGTCATGAGGTAGTATAGTAAGTCTCATGCAATAAGTAATTCAATGCCTGTTGGTTTCACAATATACAAAGTCATCCTGAACTACAAAGATTCGACCACACTAGTCTTCATACAAATCAAGTTATTCAATCAACACAATATGTGTCAAGGAACCCTAGCAAGATGATCTTTCTACAACATTCTTTATGGTTCAATGTCTTAGGCAATCAAGGATTCTAAATAATTAGAAACATGGGTCAAGGTATATAGTTATCTAAAAATCAGTGCCTGAACAAATGATAGTTTCCTTCCAAGTTTAAAAATACATTCAAGACTCAATGTATTTTTCTTTTAATAAAAAAGCTATTGATTTAGTATATACATTCACAAACAATAGTTTGATAATAGTATGGTGGTTTAGAATGATTTTTCATAAAGACTTACTGGACCTTGCAAGACTATGGGGTTTTCTCAAAACCATATTCATAAACTTAGGTTTTTTCCAAATCATCCACTTTAATTTTAAATACATGTTAAGTTTTCAAAAATCATTTTATCGCATTCACCTTTAATTACTTACCAAGTCATGTTTACAGTCACAAAAACAAATCATAAAGCCCATGTTACAATTTTATCCAAAATAAAACATGATTAAATAATGGTTATCAAAGCCCGACAAGATACTTCTTATTGACAACTATGGAGACTTTATCATAAGATTATCATCACATATAACACATCATATTACTGGATATTATTGGGAGGATGGTCACTAAGACCGAGTTCTATCGGAACACTCCCTTCATGCTTATATATTTGAATGAGCCACACACATCTCTCATGTTTCATACTTAGGCTCAAAGCCCTTGATCAAACCACATGTGTATCACTACCTTAAGTATTGATAGATTTTAAGAAGTAAAGATAAAAGATAGAGGTAGAGAGAGAAATTAAACATGCAGCCAATTCTCATTAACAAGAATGAAACAGTAAAAGGGTTTATATATAATATATATTTCTTGTAGACCAAACTATCCCTACACAAATATACAACGACAATAAACGACAAATAAAATATATACAAAAATTATATTTTGTTTATTGTTACCCCCCTCCCCCCTCATGCTGATGCGGACAAGAAGAAAGCATTAGCTTGTCCACGAGAAAATCATAGAGTTTTCGTGTAACTGATTTGGTCAAAATATCAGCCGTTTGCACAGTAGAAGAAACATAAGGGAGAGATAATGTGCCATCAAGATAGCGGTCGCGAATATAATGGCAATCCACATTAATATGCTTTTTCCTCTCATGAAAGACTTGATTAGATGCAATTTTAATCGCATTTTGGTTATCTGCATATAAAGGTGTGGGATATGCAATAGTGATACCTAAGTCATTGAGAAGAGCACGAACCCAAATAATCTCACTGGCAACAGAGGACATAGCACGATACTCAGCTTCAGTGCTTGACTTGGAGACAATGTCTTGTTTCTTACTCTTCCATGATATCAAGGACGATCCAAAAAATACACAATATCCTGTAGTATAGCGGCAAGTGTCTTGATCACTTGCCCAATTTACATATGCATATGCACTGAGATCTAAAGAGGATATAGAAGCAAAAAATACTCCATGATTGGAAGTACCTCGAACATAGCACAAAATTTGGTGAACCATTGTTAGATGTGGTCATCGAGGATCAGAAACAAACTGACTTGCAACGTGAAAAACATATGCAATATTTGGGCCTATCATAGTGAGATAGATGAGGTAGCCTACGAGTTTACGATATATTGTAGGCTCAGGAAGAGCATCTCCAACATGCGCAGAACGTTTAACATTAAGTTCCATGGGTGTATCCACAACCTTCATATCAATCAATCAGGAACTGGAAACAAGATCAACTGTATACTTCTGTTGATGGATAAAAATACCACGTTTAGAACAAGTAATCTCGAGTCCAAGGAAGTAAGATACTACCCCAAGGTCCTTTATTTGAAATTCTTCTTGCAATCGTAGCTTCACATGGAAAAAATCATCTTCAGAGATGAGAATATCATCGACATATAGTAAGATAATACAAATGTCATGCTTTATAGTACGACTAAACATGGAGTGATAATGTTTACTTTGAATAAAACCAATTGCAAGAATGACATCCCTAATATGCTCAAACCATGCACGAGGAGCTTGTTTAAGACCATAAATTGCCTTACGAAGTTGACAAAATAATTATGTATCTAGAGCAACAAACCTAGGTGGGTGGCCCATATAAACTTCCTCTTAAAGCTCTCCATTAAGAAAGGACTTTTGACATCCATCTGCCATATATGCCAGTCACGAATTAATGCTAGTGCAAGAAGAGTACGAATTATAGTCATCTTAGCAACAGGAGCAAAAGTATCTTCATAATCAATGTCATATTCTTGAGTGTATCCTTGTGCAACTAATCATACTTTGTGCCGATCAAGGGTGCCATCAGCTGATAATTTAACCTTGTAAAACCATTTACTACAAATGAAATGTTTCTTAAGGGGCAGTGGAACTAAATCCCAAGTGTGGTTCACCTTTAAAGTTGTGATTTCCTCATTCATAGCCATGTGCCAACATTGAAATTTATATCCCTGAGAATAAGAGGAGGACTCATGAAAGAAAGGGTTAGTAGTGGTTGTTGGAAAACACGTATGAGATGAGCTAACCATTGGGAAGTTAAGATGATTAGGAGGAATAAACTTACAAAGAGACCACCGAAGTTGCTGAGAGACAATAGGTGGATCAACAACTGGAGGTGGTAGATGATCAGCACTAGGAAGAGCTGGCTCATTGGAGTTATAACCTTGAGGATTAGGAATGTCGAATCAAGTGAGGATTGAAAAATCAGGTGCATGTGTGGGCGTAGTATGTAAATAGTGTTGATGAAAATGTATATTTTCAAGAAAGTAACATGGAGTGAGATTCTCACATGATTAATAGTGGGATCAAAGCAACGATACCCCTTTTGATTAGTTGCATAGCCCACAAACATGCATTTGATAGACTTAAGTGAGAGTTTACACTCGTGCAAGAGAGGGTAGAAGAACAAAACAAGTGCACCCAAACACACGTGTGTGAGTAATCATATGATTTTAAAAAAAACTTATGAAAAGGTGAAACATTATGTAGAACATGAGTAGGAAGAAGATTATAAAATACACAGCAGTGGAGATTGCTTCAGCCCACATATTCTTAGGAGAGTGAGAGCTTATAAGAAGAGAATGAGCAGTTTCAAGGATATGCCTGATGTTTTCTTTCTGCACCTCCATTTTGTTCAACGGTATGAGGGCAAACGTTGATGAATAATGTCATTTTTACTAATATATGCCTAAAATTCATTGGATACGTATTCCCCTAGGGGTGAAAATTGACTTGATCCAGATCCGAAACCTAGATTTTGGAACCTATTCGGATCCGAGTAAGGACTCAAAATTTGGATCTGAAATCCGAATATGGATCCAAAAGTTGGATCAGAATTGAAATCTAGATCAAAATTGGGTGTAGGTAGATCTGATTCAGATCCGACCCGAATCCAGATCCTGATTATTTTTAATAGTAAATTTTTATTTTATATATATAATTTTTTAAAATAGTATATAAAATCTGAATCTGGATCCGAATCCAGATCCAAATCCAATGGATACTATTAGGATTCGAATCTAGATCTGAATTCGATGTATACTATTCGGATTCGGATCCGAATCTGAATATCCAAGATTCTGTTTGAACCTGAATCCGATGTACATTATTCGGATCTGAATCCGAAGCTGGTAAGATCCAGCCCCGATCCGACTCGTTCTCACCCTTATATTCCCCCTTGAATCTGAACTAAAGACTTTAATATTTTTTCTCAAATTGATTTCCAATCATACTATAGAATTCTTGAAAAATGTTGAAAACGCTTTATTTGTGTTTGAGAAAATAAACCCATGTGTACTTCAAAAAATCATCAATAAATATCACATTGTAAGGAACATGAGCAGGCCCCCACACATTAGAGTGCACTAAAAAAGAATGGCTAGTACGTTTACAAATTGCACTGGAAAAAGTTAGGTGGGAGGGCTTTGTGTGCATGATTTTTAGTAGGGGCTTGAGTTGTCACCCAAGACAGCCTATCTTTTGGTTTAGAAAATAGTTTCTCTTTTAAAATAAGTAAAAATTATATTTTATTATCTTTTAAAAAGAGAAGATAATATGAGATTTAGAGAGATAGATGGTGATAGAGATTTATGTGGGAATTAGAGAAAGAGATAAGAGAGTTTATTTTTGTAGGTTTATTTATTTATTTATTTTCTTTTAAGTGTATTTAAAGGAAAAAAATCCCTCATTGTGAATAGAAAAGAATTGGATTTGAGTAAAGAGTTGATGAAAAGATTTTTTGGGTTGAATTCCCATGCAGACCTTGAGAGGGTATATACTCTCACCCTTTATTATTATTTTTATTTTAACTATTTCTTCCCTCATCTTCCTTGCACTAATCGGTATCAGAACAAGTAAGATCCAGCTTTTTGCAATGCCACTAAAAGTTAATCATGTTATAGATGATTGCTTGGGACAAGCTTTAGAAAGTTTGAAAAAAATCATGGAGACATTCATGAAAATTTGACCAAAGTTATGGAGGATGTTCAAATCGAAGTACGTGAAATGAATCAGCAGTTACAACAGTTGGAGAATAATCTTCATCATGTAGAGGGTGCTCGCAACCACATCGATCTTGTACTAGTACTCCCACAATAAACTTAGGGTGCTGGTCCTATTTATAAAGAAGAAAAGTACAGGTAAGATCCACGTCTTACAGAGCATCTGCGAAATCTTTGTATTTAGCTTGATCTTCCCACGTTTTACGAAGAACTTGAAGAGGAAAAATAAATCACGACTGAGCTCGAGATCCCAGTGTTCTACTTCAAGATGAGCAAAAATATTTGAAAACTTGGTTTACTAAAGAAAAAGTGCAACGAGAATGGTGCGACTTCATCATCAACGTTTGAAAAGACCTCTAAAAGATTTGAGTTTGATAAGCTCAAGGTCGAGATTCTCCCAACCTAGGGAGAATGATGCAAAGAGATTTGAAAAATTGAAATTTAGTGTTAATATTATTTTTATTTATTTATCATAGGAATATGAATTGTGCTTGAAAAAGTTGGGTGGGAATGGTTTTGTGTGTGACTTTTAGTAGGGCCAAAGTTATCACTCAGGAAGGCCTATCTTTTGGTTTAAGAAATAGCTTATATTTTAAGATAACTAAAAATTACCTTTTATTATCTTTTAGAAAGAGAAGATAACATGAGATTTCATTTTTTTTACCAATGTTAACCAAATTTTATTGATCAAAGAAAATTACAAAGGCAAAATTACATCATCAACAACCATAATAGCAGGACAAGTACCACCATATTTAGCCAATGAATCAAACACAAAATTCGTCTCTCGATAGACATGGACGAAAGAGATAGGGAGAAAATCCGTCAAATGAGGAATTTGTAGCCATAAAGACCTAAGTGCCCATGTTACCCTTTGTTCTCTCTTGCACCAGCTAATTACATCAATGAGCCTCCTTCAACAGTCAAAGAGGCACCCAAGTTTTTGGCAAGATTAATACTAAAACCTTGAAGGAGAGCAAGAAGCTCCGCATGGTTAGTAGTAATCTCTCCAGCTGGACTAGCAGAGGAAAAGATAAGCCCCCCCATTCCAATCTCTCACTACCCCACCAAAACCATCCAATCTAGGATTCTTAAAAGAACTACCATCAAAGTTAAATTTTAAGCCACCTTGAGAAGGTGGGGTCCACAAGGATCTCAGCCAGCATTTAACAAAGTTCATACAATAAAGATTATCTAAATTTAGAGCCACATCCACTTCGGTAATTTCCTGTCCCTCAGATGTAACAGACAACCAACACCAGATAGTATACTTAATGGCATTGAGAAGCCAATGAAAAGGTAAACAAACATGCTCAAAAGTTCTTCAATTATTCTCTTTCCACACTTCCCAAAGAATCATGGCTATAGTAATTTGTCACACCACCTTACCAGTCTTTCGAAGATTGGGAAAGGCGAGATTGGCAGACACACCGAAGACACTTTGAGTCATAGCTAAAGATACCCTCAATCGCACAAAAAACTAAGATCAAATCCTTGAGACGAAAGGGCAGTAAAAAAATAGATGAGCCCCTGATTCACCATCCTCCTTGTATATCAAGCAAATATTTGGTAAAATCCTCCCCCTCTTAGTAAGGTTATCCACAGTTAGAATCTTATTTGGGGCAGTCAGCCAAAGGAAAACCTGAACCTTATGAGGAATAGGTCACTTTCAAAAGGTAGCGACTTGAGGTAAAGACCAACTAACTCTATCATGGAAAAGAAGACGATAAATTGACTTTATCAAAAACATACCATCAAATTCAATGTCTCAAACCACTTCATCAACAACATTCCTATGAATAAACACCTGATTTAGCATCTCCATGAAGGTAGGTAGCTAGAGAAAGTATTTTCATTGACTCTATTATAGAGGAATTGAATGTTCCACACCACATCATTGCCCCTAAACTCAAACAGCTCTAAGACTTTGGCCTAAGGCTGCTCCATCCTATCATAAACTTCTGAAAGATCCAATTTTAATGGCCTATCCCCAAGCCATATTTTATTTGAAAATGAAATATGGCAACCATCACCAACAGATCATCTAATAGTTTTATAAAGCAACGGTTTACAGAGATAAATAGCCTGTCAAAAAACAAAACAGCTCTCGCTGCCACCACGTCCCCCAATCCACAAACCATACATATCCATGCCATACTTATGAGAAAGAATTTGATACCACAACCGACCACTGAGAGTAAAGCTACGCCACCACCATTTATAGAGCAAAGCTTGATTGACTAACCCCACTTTTCTATTGCCCAGTCCATCTTTGCTCTTAGGTGTGCAAACTCTATCCCACCGAAGGAGATGGTATTTCCTCGCCTCGTCACTCAAACCCCACAAAAAATCTCCCATCAATTTTTCTATTTTCTTAACAATAGAAGCTAGCATCTCCATAATTGATATTTGATAAATGGGTAAATTGGCCAAGCAAGAGCGTATAAGAGTTGCTCTCCCTCTAGAGATAAATATTTTGGTTTCTACATGTCCAATTTAACTTGAATTATTAGCAAAACGGTATCCCATACCGAAATGGGAACCCTACCAATAGACTTTGGAATACCCAGATAAGTAAAAGGAAAACAACCCACATTAAATCCCAAAGCACCAGCTAGTTCTTTTACCAAACCCTCAATGCAGTTAACGCCAATAGTAGAAGTCTTGTCAAAATTCACTTTTAGACCCCCATCTACCTCACAACAGCCTAAAGAATGAGCAACAATAAAAACGTGATCAATATTTGCTTAGCAAAATATAAGTGTGTTATCAGCGTATTAGAGATGAGACACGCTAAGCTCGTTAACCCCAACCTAGAAATCCGCAAAGCTACATGTGTTCTCCACGTTCTTGGTCAAGAGACTAAAACATTCAGCATAAACTGTAAAGCGAAAAGGGGACAATGGATCATCTTGGCGCAAACCTTTTGAAGCCATAAAAAAGCCTTTGGGCCACCATTGATAAGAATAGAGAAATTGGTCGATAACATACAACCATAAGTCCAACTCCTACTTATCCCCAAACCCTATTTTTTATTTATTCCTAATAAAATACCCCATTAAACTCTATCATAAGCCTTCTCCATATCCAATCTTATCACTACCCCTGGTAACCGACTTAACACCCTCAAGTGAATACCCTCTTGTGTCACCAACACGCTTTCCGTGATGAGGCAATTTTGAATGAAGGCTGATTGAGGACCATAAATAATTGAAGGGATAACCCCTTCTAGCCTCTTTGCCAAGATTTCGACAATAATTTTATACAAGCTCGTGAGAAGGTTAATAGGTATAATATCTAACAGACCTGCGAAAGTGGATTTTTTTAGAATCAAGGCAATGAAAGTCGAGTTTACCCCTTTAAAGAGCTCGCCCCTCAATAAAAAACCCCTAACCATTTCCAGGACTTCCATTTTGACCAAGTCCCAAAATTTCTAAATGAAAAATAAGGGAAAGCCATCTAGAACTAGGGCCTTATCAACCTGGGAATGAAAACACAGTTGTATCATCCCTAAAAGCTGTATCCAATTTTTGAAGAATTAAATGATCCCACAAAATCTATAAACCCCCAGCAGCCCCCACAACATCAGTACCCACAAAAGCAATTGCCCTTGAGCCCCAAATTTCCCTTACCCCCGAAACCGAGTGACTAGGAAGTTTAGTCTCTTGCAAAATGAAAATAGTTGGTCTAAACTTTTTATCTAGTAATAAAACATCAAGTTTTCTTTTGGGTCCCCAAGGCCCCTAACATTCTAAAAGAGACTAAACATTGAGAGGGATTAGAAGAAAAAGAACTTGGACCTTCAACACAGGGTCCGAAATAGATCTCTTTGAGCACCAATGCCTCCTTTAGAGCAGAAGAATCTAAAGAATCCGAAGAGGAAGAGGGGCTGCTACTCAACTCCACCACTGGAACATCCGCAGCAGCATCAGGCCGAGCTGGAAAGCCACCAAGAATAATACCCCTCACAGCGAGTGTGGCCGACGACCTTGAAGGCTTCAAAACACTTTTTAACTTTTGATTTTCCAGCATTCTTAACCGGGGTCTTCTGAGAACCAGCATCCACCAACGGAGCCTTGTTCTTGGACGCCTCAGCCATCTTCCTAGCTTTCTTCTCCTTAAGTTTAAGTAGATAACCCCCAAGGGGAACTTCAAATTCCATCCCCATGTCACTGGACATTCTAGCAATCTTGCTTTCTTCAACCTTATCATCTTCCATCACATCCAGATTAACAGTTTTCACAACAGGCAACAGTAGAGGGGGCTCTGCCACCAGCTGAACATTGAAAGGATCATGGTCGACCAACTCCACCAGAGCGCCCTGGGCGTCAAAAAAAATCATCCTGGTCCACCTCGTCCATCCAAAAAAGTTCTTCTGTAACAGCTTCGATAGGCACGACATCATCATCTGACTCTACATGAATCATCTGACTCTAGCAAGAGGCCCCAATCTATCAGCACATCTATAAGGCAGAACCCTCATTCTTTATTTGATGAGAATAAAACAGTAACCACAGGGCCTCTAAGTACTCTCGATGTCAGAAAATAACAACTTTATAAAGAAGAACCAGCACCTTACCAAACACAACATTTCGACCAGAAAGGCTCGTCAAACTATGGGTTTTCCAGTCTCAAGGAGGGAGAAGATTTTAGCGAGATATTGAGACGATCGATTCGAAAGGTAGCTGCCATGAAGGACAGCGGTGCACTTTCTAAGGAATCGTGCATACCTTACACGGACCACTTTAGAATGCCACATGGTTGTACAGCGCCATCTATCTCATCACTCGATTTTTTGGAACCAAATATCAAGAGTAGTCAACTCGCAGGACTACCCCAAATCATCAACCGATCTCTCGCAGCAAAATTTGAAGAGGGAGTAACCATCTTCCCCTTAATGGAAACTGACGCCTCCCATTTATAGGCTCAAATTTCACAGTTCTAACCAGTGGTTTAAAAAACGGATCGGTGTTACAGATCAGGCATCCCAAAAACCCGTTCAGATCGGTGAGGCGATTCGGATCGGGAATCGATCGAGTCGGTCGTATTAAGCTTTACAAAAAATCTAAAAAAATTATTAAAATTTATTATAAATGTTATTTTTAGGAATTCAATAAGAAACCAGGGTATTACATTATTAACTTTCATTTTTTTCATCAATATACGAATATTGAGATGTTCTTTCCCCTTATGAACTTACTTTAACCATTAAATTTACATCACACAATAGAAAAACCATGGAATTATCATGGATGAATTATATAATCATACATGGACTACAATAAAGAATGGTCTAAATTGATGAAAAAATGGCCAACAAAATCTCGAATTGGTGGAGAACCCTAATCATTTAAAAAAAAAACCAAAATATTACAATCTAACTAACTATAATCCAAAATTACTGAAATTGAAATTGTTGGTTTACATTTTATAATTATTTTATTATACAAATAATAACAAATTCAAAATGTCATATAATATCATCTAATGTAAAATATACTAGGGACAACTGTAAGATAAATAGTACATTGTATAATTTATAATGCAAATAAATTAATAAACAAAATAAAAATTTTGGTTATCAATGTAGAAATTATTAGAGCACGTACCAATTTTCGAACCTTTTATTTTTATTTTTTTACAAGAAATACTTGTTGTATTATCATTTATTTTTTTAACAAAAACTTTTTTTTCTTAACAATAAAGAATTGTTGTATTATGTTTTATTTATTTTTGACGAGAACCTTATATTTATTTTTTTGACAAGAACTGTTTGTTGTATTATCCTTTTTTTTTTTAACAAGAACATTTTTTTTTTGTGACAAGAAATGCTTATTGAATTACCTTTTTTTTTTATAAGAATTTTTTTTTTTGGAGAAAATTTTTTTATTACCTTTTATGTTTTTGACAAAAACCTTTTATTTTTTTGACAAAAAAAAAAAATTTGGCAAAAAAAGAAATTGATAAAAAACCTTTCTTTTTTTTTTTGACAAAAATATTTTATTATTTTTTACAAAAACCTTTTATTTTTTTAATAAAAAAAAGGAAAAAAAGTTGCAAAAAGCGAACTCTATGTGGAGATTCGAACCACCAACCTCCATGCATCATATGACATTCTATAATACATTGTTGTTTCATGTTATTACATGTTCTCCACAATATCCCACATTGAAAAAGTGGGAGTAAACTCAAGCAAATAAATACTTCCTTGCGCATCTAAGGGATGGAACGTGTGAACCAATGTTGTAGCATGTACGAACGTGGTGAATTTGGTGTACCCCTAAGATACTCTAGGAAATCTAACATGCAGCGTACAAAAACCCACTTCTCCAAATCGGAACGAAGCACAAAAACCACTCTCCAACAATCTTCGCCTCCGATATGTAATCGAGGGACCAACCTCTCCAAAGCCAAAGAAGTCACTAGAGGGAGCTGGAAAGTAACTAACCACGCAAATCTTAATGCCCAAAAGACCATCCTTCCAAAGCTCTTGCTCAACCGAAACCGAAAGGGAGGACATCTCTACATCCTCCAAGTCTCATCTCTCAAATACTCCGAGCTCTGGTCTATATAATCATTGTACAAGTTTCTAGTTAAAAGGTGTACATTGCACGTCACAGCTGTGGTTCGAATCCCCCCGATTTAATGTTGCCCTCATTATATGTATAACCATACAATACTAGCAGCACACATGCCCTATGCGTTGAAATATGTGTGACGAGACCATCAAGTTGCCGGATCTCAATCTTTCTCATAATATATATCTCCTCTTTGAACACTAGTGTCTAAGATCCATATTTTATGTTCTATAGTCTCCTCTTCTTGAAACTCTCTCTCATTTTTAACACACGAGTCTATTTTGTAGTCTCCTCATCTAGAAATTGAAAAGTTGGACAATGTGATCTAGCACGGTGTAGATCCATATTTAATGTTCTATAGTCTCCTCTTCTTGAAACTCACTCTCTCTTTGAACACATGAGTCTATGATCTATATTTTATGGTTTGCAGTCTCCTCATCTAAAAATTGAAAAGTTGGACAATGTGATCTAGCACGGTGTATACAATTTTTAGTTGCTCTTTTTCTCACCAACTAGATCACTTATAATGGTCCAAGGAAAATAAAACTCGTTCGAAATAAATAAAAGTGGTTTCCTCTTGCTACCACAACTCATTTTATTGAATAAACGAAAATAACACCATGCTATGGGAATAAGAAAGACATAAAAAAGAAAATACTACGAAGCACAAAATAAAATATGTCGGAGATTACATCAACTGGACTTAATACACCCCACACACAGGATCAATTACCTATCTCGGATCTACCAAGTATGGGAAAGCTCAAGGCTTTACCACGCACAACTAGAGAACGTATAGAACTACTATGGACCAAGTACTAAGCCCGTAATGCCTTAAACTATGGGCATGCCCGCTTGTTATAAGACGACGTGGGGTGTGCCCCTCTAAGTCATTATGAAAGAGAGAAGATCTTAGAGAGAGAGAGAGAGATTCCCTATCTAGAGAGAGACTAGAGAGAAAAGAGAGATGTGCAGATAATATGGGGAGAGGGGACCCCTATTTATATATTTTTCATGGGCTAGGGTGTCCTTAGGGCCAGCCATCCTTATGCAGATTGACTCCAGACCATTGATCATAGGAGACTTGCAGGATGAGAAATCTGAGTCTTCCAATCATTAAATCAGTCATCATGATTCAAAGGAAAGTACTAGAACCTTATCTTTCGGCTTCCTAAACTTAATCCCATCAAATATTGAATTACGAAAAATATTCTTATTCATACTTAATTTTTCCATAATCTTCTCACAAAATATTTTGATTGAAATTGTGCCTTCTTCGTTTCAAATCATACCATAATTTTATAACTTGATTCTCAAGCTAAATTGATTCTTCCTTGAGTTGGGTGTGTCACCCTTGGTGGGTACATGTAGGCCCCACACAATTATATGATTAATTAATGGCAGGTTAAAGCTCATGGTTGGTCCCCATAATTTTAGTGATTTATAAAATTAATAGATTTTTAGATATTCAAAAATAAATTTTATTTACCCCTAAATATTAAAATATTAAAAATTCAATATCTCTTATTTTATATTTTTTTGTAAAAATAAACTATCCAGAGAAGCATAAAAATTTAAATAAACAGTCTAAAAATGATATAATATTAAAATAATTAAAACTAAATAAATTTGATGGGAATCAGATTTGACAATGTCCAGGATTTAGAGTATTGCCGGAGCAGTCCATTTTCTATTGTGGACTACAATCCACATTTGTTTTCTCAAACTAACCCAACGGTACCCAATGGGCCACCAAAGTTAGTCAACATACCAGGAGACACAATCCCAATCTATGAACTGTAGGGTCTCCCCTAGCGACGAACTAAGGTCACTTAGACCTGATACAACCATAACTCTATGGTGTATAGGGGTACTCTCTCACACATGTGCACATTTCACCTTGAAATGTGGTTCATTTTCCAATACAACTATCATTGGTTAGGTGCCCTGATCTCGCCCTCCGGGTTGGGATGACTTCGTGGCGTGGTCCCAGGTTCGCGTCGAGCCCGAGATGGAGACCGCTCTCTCGAGAACCATGTAAAGAGAACACGGGCAAGACTACCAACTGTTGTGAGAGGAATTTGGTCGTGAGGTGGGACTTACCTCATGTGGGTCTGTGACACGCTCGGGCAGCTCACGTGGGCGCTCTCTTAGATCACAAGGAATGCCCCCTGACTTGTGGCCGGTTCGGAATCACCTCCCTTGACATGTTTCTTCTCTCTTGTATCCACACACACACATTAGAGTACAGACAAGTGGGTCAGAATACCCCACCTTTTCTTTGGGTGAATGCACACAAGTGTGCATATTCAAAGGGAAAATGGAGAATGATGTCATTGAGTTCATGTCAATTGGACAGCCTTTCGGCATCTTCTGAACAAGGGACTGGAACAGCATTCCTTAAATAGAGAATAAGAAAAGGGGGGTGAGATGGAGAGAATGAGAGAGGGAAGAAAAGAAATAAGAGACTGAAAAAGAAGAGAATAGAGAGAGAAAAGATAAATGAAGACTAGTTTGGCTTTCACCTAGTTATTCAAAGAGAGAGGAAAAGTAAAGAGAGAAAAGAGACGAAGGCTAGTTTGGTTTTCACCTAGCACTTCAGAGAGAGAGAGAAAAGAAAGTAGAGAGGGAAAGGAGAGAATAAGACAAGAAGAAAAGAGAGAATGAGAGGGAGAAAAGAGAGACGAATGCTAGTTTGGTTTTCACCTAGCTCTTCAGAGAGAGAGAAAAAAGGATAAGGAAATTGAAAGAGAAGAGAAAAAGAAAAGAGAGAAAAGAATGAGAGAACAAAGAGGGTGAAGGTTACCTTGGCTTTCTCTAATCTTCCAAAGGGGGAGAAGACAGATGGTGAAATAAGAGAGAGAGGACGAGAGAGGAGAAGGAAAAGAGATAAGAAGAGAAGAGAGTGGAACAGAGAGAAGAAGAGAAGAGAGAGAAAGAAAGAGAAGAAACGAGAGAAAGACAAGAGGTGAGAGACATTGGGACAGCAACAAAGCCTATCATCCAAGTGATATGAGAGAAGAATAGGAGAGTCATAGTTTGGGACGGCAACAAAGCCTGTCATCCTAGTGATATGAGAGAAGAATGGAAGAGTCATAGTTTGGGACGGCAGCATTGCCTGTCGTCCTAGTGAGATGAGAAGAGTTGGGGACGATGAGTAAACCCTTCCGTCCCATGGGGAAGGAAGAGAAAGAAGAGAGTTTGGGACAGCTGGTTGACCCTGCCATCCCAGAGGGAAGGAGAGAGGAGATAGTTTGGGATGGCGGGTAAGAGTGTCGTCTCAGTGAGATGACAAAAGAAGAAGAAAGAAAAGGAAAGAAAGTTTGGGACGGTGGGTACGACTGCCATCCTAGTCAAGAGAGAGAAGGTAAGAGAGAGAAGAAGGAAAAATAAAGACGACAGCTAAGCCTACCACTCGGGAAGGGCTTTGGCTGCCGTCTCTATCAAGAAAGAGAAGGTAAGAGAGCGAAGGACATAGAAAGGAAAGAAGAAGATAGAGAAAGGAAAGAAGAAGAGAGAAAGGAAAGAAGAAGAAAGAGAAAGGAAAGAAGAAGAAGAGAGGAGAGAAAAAGAGAGAAGAAAGAGAAAAGGAAAGAAGAAGAAGAGAGGAGAGAGAAAGAGAGAAGAAAGAAGAGAGAGTTTGGGATGGTAGAAGACCATGTCGTCCCAGGGAAATGAGAGAAATGAGAGGAGAGAGAAAGAGAATAGAAAGAAAGGAGAGGAGAGAGAAAGATGGGAAGAAAGAAGATTACCTCAATTGGGCTCAGGAGTCCCAGCTAAATTTTTCTCTCTCCTCTCTTTCTCTTTCCAAGAAAAGCAAAACGTAACCCAAAACTTGAAGATAAGCCAAAATTTTTCAATTGATCATGGGGGTCCTTTACATGTTCTCATCTCGTGTATTTATAAAATTTCATTCTAAACATGGGTGGATTCTCAATAGTTGACCTAATTGACCAAAAATAATATTTAAATAAATTAACTAAAAATAAGAAAATAGGGGCAGAATGATGATTTTGTCCCTTGCCCACAATTCCTAAAATTTCAATTCAGTCCCTGCCATGGCCATGCATTTCTTGCAATATTTTGTGGCCCGTTCGGGGTCTTTCCGGCCTCTATCCGGCCAAAATATTATTGCTTTATTGATCGGCTAGAGGAGACGGTCGTTTTGATACCCATTTCGCGTCATGGATCAAGTTTTTGGGCCACGATCTCAATGTGTGAAAATTACGAGAAACATGCGATCTTTGATTCAAGATCACACTCGTTTCTAGCTGTTTTCCCACGATTTCTTTGCTGAGTTTTGACGAGCACGCCGCCATGAACATTTGGCAACGAACGTGGCTCTATTTGGTGCCCGAACGAACATTTTTTAAATTAAGCATTTTGGCCGAAATTTGGTCTCTGATGGCCAGAAGGTGCAGCACATTTATTTGTGTCATGCGGAAAATCCGACTGTCCATCACATGTGAGGTTCGGCTCAAATGAGGCCTCTGACCTCATGCTTGTAACGGGTCTGGTTTCGGCTCGATCCGACGTGCGAGCATCGTGATGTGGCCGCTCAATAAAGACACGCACTTGCTGAAATTCCGCAACCTTGCTTCAAATCACAATCTTCTCTTTAGGTTTTCTCTCAACTCGGGCCACATTGTGAGGAGTGCCATATATCTAATCGATCGGGACGACTAGACAAACATCCTCCCAAAATTTGGGTTCATTCCGATCCAGGACGAAGAACATACGAGTGAAAATTTGAGCCTAAAATAAAAAAATGCGGTTTCCATTAATGGAAACTGGTTCACTGAGGGTGCACCGTAATAGTATGTGACCTAACCACTTGGGTAATTTGGCTATAACTTGGTCTAGAGACGTCCGATCAAGCCAAAACTTGGTCCCTAGGGATTTTCGAACGTTTCGAATCCAAGGGAGGTGGTCCCATGATCGTTTGACGTACTGGTGATAGGGATTTAGTTATAAGGTCTATTTTCAATGGACTAAAGGCCAAATTTCAAAAACTGTTTTTACATCTGTACTACCTTAAACTCGTCAGATCACGACGAAACTTGGTAGGTGTTCTTAATAGACCAATAGCCACGTTTCTAAGCATTCTTAGGCCATTCTGAGACCTGTCAAAAATTTCACTTTGGATCAAGGCTTATTGATCTCGGCTCACATAGTCCACAGGTATTTTGGTACCTATGGACCTAAGTCACAAATTGCTCTCTCCTTATTCATATCGGGGATACAAGTGTTGAAAAATACAGTCAAACAGCTTTCCTTGCCAAATGTTGTGCTTCGAGAGAAACGAAAAGGACAACATTCGGAATCAAAACTGGTTCTTCGGCCTTAAAAAAAAACTTCCTGGCCACCGGAAGGGGTACTCGTGCGAAGCTACTTCCCGGAGGGGTGATCAAGGTGCTTTGACATCAAGGGGCCTTGTTTAAGGGCTATAGACCCAGACGTGGAGACTTTTTGGGGGAGAAGAGACTTTGAGCTACTGATGGGGGACCCCTCTGGGAAGGCCCATCATCCACGTCAGGAGATTGTGCTTTTAGTTCCAACAGCTGGGGGCCTTGCTTAATGGCTTGTAGACTCAGTTGGTCAGAATCCAGGATTGTCTGGCAGTCGGGGGTCTTGCTTAAGGGCTTTCTTCCCAATCAATTAGATTTTTGTGTCTTTTGGTGGGGGACCCCTCTGGGAAGGCCCATCATCCAAGTCAGAAACTTTTGTTTTGCTACTGGTGGGGAACCCCTTTGGGAAGGCCCATCATCCACATTGCGAGCTTTGCTTTGGATAGACAGCCAAGGAGCCCTTAGTGGGCATTGTTTGCTGATATATCATGTTTGCTTTAATAAGCAGGGTACCTCTTTAAGCCCCATCCTGCTGGGTCCAGTCGGAGGCTTTTTGTTGGCTGTCCTGAAAAGTCTAGGCCTTCGATCAAGGAGGGGTTTGGCGAGGTGGCCCCTTTGGGGTGTGGATCACTACGCCTAGTCAAGGGTGTCGGTGGCCGGCCTGAAATGTCTAAACTGAAACAGTAACCGAGAACCTTGAGTAGGCTTCACCCTAGTTAGCGGTGGCAGGTTTTGACCTAGTTTGACAGTTTCTTGCCTTTTGGAGCGTCTTTGGAGTGTCTTCGTGGATTTCTTATTTTTGTTTAACTTCTTGAGAATGGGGTCCTTTTAACACGGAACCCTGACTTGTCGTCTTAGTGATTCTTCTGACTTATGGGTCCTTTAATGAATGGACTTAGACTGTTGGAGTTTTCTTGAAGCTTTTCTTTTTGGGTCTCGATGGCTGGGCATTTTGGTACTGAGGATTTTCTTAAAGTGTCGATTGAAGCCTCCTATGGAGGCGAGCGCTGCATCAACCTGCTTATTGGTCCGAGCGCCCTTTCGGGTTTTCACTTGGACTGGGGGAAGCGGTGTCGTAAAGATGCTTTTCACCAACCTCCTTTTTATTGGGTTCTTTCACTCATGATCTCACGGTCATGTCCACCCTTTTTGCATTTTTGCTCATGGTGCCCTTTCGAGTTTTCACCTTGCCCGGTTTTTATTACAAAACGCTCTTACTCATGGTTTTGTGACCATGCCCATCCGTCATTTTTACTCATGGTGCCCTTTCAAGTTTCCACCATGCCCATTTTTATGTGGGGGTGCGTTTAAGGTCATGCCTCCGGGACTCGGGCTATGATTTAAGGTTATATAGCCTTGACCATTGTGTTAAGCAGTTTAACGTCATGCGGCTAGGACGTGTGCTACAATTTAAGGTCATATAACTTGGACCGTGGCGATACAGTTTAGGGTCATGCAGCATGGACTGTTGTGCGAAGCAATTTAACGTCATGCGGTCAAGATGTTCGTTATAGTTTAAGGTCGTATAACTTGGACCGTTGATATGCAGTTTAGGGTCTTACAGCACAGACCATTGTGCGAAGCAGTTTGGCTTCATGCGGCCAGGATGTGTTCTACAGTTTAGGGTCATGTAACTGGACCATTGTGCGAAGCAGGTTAAGGTCATGCGGCCAGGACATTCGCTTCAGTTTAAAGTCGTGTAACTGGACCTTTGTGCGAGGCAGCTTAATGTCATGTGGCTATGACATGCACTACAATTTAAGGCTGTATAACTTTGACCGTCGTTGTGCAATTTAGGGTCTTACAGCACGAACCCTTGTGCCAAGCAGTTTAACATCATGCGGCCAGGACGTATGCTATAGCTTAGGTCCGTGTAACTGGACTGTTGTGTGAAGCAATTTAACATCATGCAATCAGGATGTGCGCTTCATTTTACGGTCATGTAACTGGACCTTTGTGCGAAGTAATTTAACGTCATTCGGCCAAGATGTGTGCTACAGTTTAAGGTAGTATAACTTGGACCGTCACTGCGTAGTTTAGGGTCTTACAATAAGGACAGTTGTGCAAAGCAATTTAGCGTCATGCGGCCAGGATGTGTGCTACAGTTTAAGGTAGTGTAACTCGAGCATTGTGAGAAACAATTTAACATCATGAGGCCAAGACGTGCGCTACAGTTTAAGGTTGTGTAATTGAACCTTTGGCTCAGGTGATGAAGGTGGCCCAATGAGAGGTGGTGAGTGTAGGTGGACTCACTGGGGATTGTGAAGTGAATAAGACTTAATGGGGGGTCTGCAGATGATGGTCTAACTCACTGGGGATGAAATGGCCAAGACCATTTATAGGCAATGGGTTTAGATGATGAAGGTGACCCAATGAGCAATGGTGAGTGTCAGAAGACTCACTGAGGATTAGGGAACAAGTGTGACTCCCTGGTAGTTAAAATGGGTCCACACATGCGATGGGAGGTGTGAATGTGACTCCATGATGGTGAAACTGTGATGAGGGAAAACAGACCCAGAGCCATGAGTGAGACTTCACAGGGGAAGACAATGGGTTCCCTAAGGCTTTACTGGGGATAAAGTGTCATGAGGGGCTCGTGTGAAGGGATTTGAGCTGGCTTGGAGAAGGAGAACTGGAGCTTGGCAGCGTGCGAATGCTCGTGCGGCAGCCAGCAACTAGGGTTCACCTCAGGGATGGATGCTTGGGCCCACAACGAATGGGTGGGCACGTAGTGCACACGGTAGTCTGAGTGAGCGCGTGCGACAGTCTGGAGAAAGTGAACACGCACAACGGTCTGGGGAAGGCAAATGCACATGGCGTTTGGACGAGATCGGTGGTTGAATGTGCACACCAGATGGGGCAGAGAGTCACGCACGGCAATCTACGCATGGTGGGTTGGGTTGAAGGGAGATTTTTCAGGTTTGGGCTCGGGCGAATGTGATGTGTGTTAGTCGGTGCAGGGCCATACTGACGCAAGGCGGTGCGCTCAGAAATAAAGGTATCGTGTGTGATAGAGACGGAGTGATGTATACGACGAGCTTTCAACGCATGGAAGAGGGCATGGAGTGTTGGGGTGAATAGAGGTTAGAGGGAGAAGCTTGTTGTTTCACTCTTCTTCTTTAAACATACCCGTGAGCAGCCTTGCTACATCCTCCACATCCCCATGTAAGGACGCCTCCATCTTTCTTGCAGATCTTCGGTCATCGTCCTCAGGTTCTCGAGGTGATACCGGATCCACAAAGTAGTACTTCGCATCGGCATAATCCATCTCGGCAATGGGGAATGGTATTTTATCAGCATAAACCATGTACTGCCTCCCATCCCCGCTGTACTTAAAGTATTGATGAAGCATGGATGGAACCACCCCTTGTTCATGCATCCAAGAGCGACCGAGGAGGATGTTGTAAGAGGTGTCGATGTCGTAATCATGTAATTCACCGATCTTGAGACGGAGGTGAACAGTGTAGGTCGGCTTTTCTCTCGAATAATTGAACCACCCCTAAACTGTGATGTTCATCGGTGTGAGGTCATCAGATCTTAACCCTAGGCCGGGAAGAATTCTTCTCGGGATAAGATTAACTGCTAATCCTCCATCCAGCATAATTCGGCTGATGGGACACGCATGCAACTCACCGGTTACAAAGAGAGGCCAGTTATGGAACTTTTCACCCAACTGAAGATCGTCATCTGAGAAGGTGACAAACAAATAGTTATTTAGGATTGCAGAGTCCACTTTAATGGGTTCTACTTCAGTCTCATATACCTTGGGGTAGAAGAGAGCTTGGACGAGGGCCATGCGGTAGTCTCTCCAGAGCATAAGGGCGTCATAGACGCTGAGAAGGGCAGGAAGCTTCCTCAGGTGCCCAACCATGTCATACTTGACCTTGTCATCGTCAACCCTTTGAACTCCTAGACTCGCCATGGGTTTGGGTGGTATGGAAGGTTGTGGGGTAGGCTCAGGTGGTGGAAAGCTATTCTGGGGTATTAGTTGACTTTGTTGTACAACCGATATAGATTGGAGAGGTTGTATGGAATGGGTAAGCAATGGTTGCGCAACTGGATTTGGTGCCTATTGGCCAAGTAGTGCGGCCGAATCTAATGTGGATTTGTTAGATTGGGTACTAAGGGTATGTTTTGGCAGAGTGGAGGTTGATGAAGGTTGAGGATCTGAAGATGGCTTGGTGTATGGAACCAATGGTGGTCCTGGGTATTTGAGGAGTGGTGGTGGATTGGTTGGGGTATTTGGGTATGGGATGAGTGGCAAACCAGGATACTACAAGGGTCTTGGTTTCTGCATGAGCGGTTGTAACCTCCTGCTTGACCTTAGAGCGATTTTCTCAGTGTTGGTCATTGGTTTAGAGAGTTGCACAGCACCATATGACATGCTTCATGAGAGTGGAAGCTCTGCCTGCTCGACTCTCTTAGTAGTTGTTCAAAATTGGGCTCAAGAGGCCGTTGGGATTTCTCGAGCTTAGGGTTCCTGTGTTGCTCGATAAGCTTCTCAGTAATGGGAGGAGACTTCTTATTGACTCTAGAAACCAAGGCATCGGTGACTGTCAGGAACCCAGCGGCTTGGGCCACCATCTTTTTCAGCTGTTTTTTATGCCGCCTGCTAATGTTGCAGCTTTTTAGTTCTTGTCAAGAGCCTCAAAATCTGGGCATTCAAAAGTTAGACTTGCAAAAGACATGTTAGAAGAAGAAGAAGCAGAAGAATAAGAAGGGGAAGAAGGGAGAGAGCTTTTAGGGTCATCACTTGAGTTGGACCGAACCATGCAACTTTTAACGTCGTCACTAGACTTAGACATGCACAAGGGATCTTTAAGGTCTTTACCCTGCTTGGACGATTGAGGGGTGCTTTTAATGTCGTCACCCTTGTCGGACGTATTGGGAACCTGAGCAAAGGAATGCTTAGGAATTCCCTCTTCACCGGGTTGCAAGCCTTGGTCATCGGAAGCCACTGACTCGAGGAAGAAATCCCACAATGTCGTTAATGGAGGAATGGGATCGAGGAATTCTACCTCAGTTGGGGGCTAAAGGGTTCTCCTCCTTCGACGAGCAGTCCTCGATACTCATCTTCTCTTACGCCTTTCCTTGGCTGACATAGGCTCACCGGTTTCACGAAGCTTTGGAGCTTGCCTTGTTTGAGGAACCGCCTCCCTTCTCATGGATTTCATCCTACTCCGCCCTCAATAGATTTGCCATGATTGGGAAGTGGAGGGTTTGCCTGCACCGGAAAATCCAAGCAGTGCGCCGTCACAGGAGGTCTGCATCTGAGTGACCTCTTATGTTGGCGACTCAAGCTTGAGCATCATTTTCTAGGATGTGAGTGGTGAAGTACCCTCCTCACATTTTCTCTGTTACTAAGGCTTGGAAGGCGGAGCACATATTCAGATCATGGCCATGTATATGGTGGTACGGGCACCAGAGATGCTCTGTCCCTTGAGCAATGCATCTGGGCTGTCTCGATGGCCGGTTCATCAAGATAATCCTTTTACTTGTCTTCTTCTTGAACCCTCACCATGTGGGATGCCTCAGCTGCCCCAAATGCTTTCTTAAGACTGTCAAGCTGTATTTGCCCCTTTTGTATCAAGGCCTCAATGTGGCCTTTGAGAGTGAAGCACTCTTGAACAGGGTACCCCAACATTCTGTGATAGGCGCAGTAATTCCTGCCGGTGACAAGATCAGCTTCCTCTGGCTTTTTCATCTAAGGCAAGGTGAGCATTTGTTGTTCCAGCAACATCCAAAGTAGGGTCGGGACCCACTCTTTATCGAAGTTATAAACCTTGTTTCTCTTCTCTACCCAATAGTCCTTTCCAAAAAGGTTCGGAGGTGGAGGCACCTTATTGTAGGACTGGGGTTATTGCTGACTTGCCTGAGGTGTCCCTTGAGTATTTGTGGGATTCACCCTTTTGGAGAAATCCAGGGTTTGGGGTGAGGCCTTGGGATCAGATACGGTGACAGCGGCGCTGATCATCCCTCTGCTGATTGCCCCGAGAATTGGGGCAGGCATTACCAGAGTTTCAGTTGTTTCCCTCATTTGATGATTGTACTTGGGGCCCGCCATGATGCTTAAAGAGGCTTTCAATGCGGACTGC
Organism: Amborella trichopoda; assembly: GCF_000471905.2. Next base: position 39,781 of record NW_006497520.1, on the reverse strand, counting down.
TTTAGAGATCAGATCCAATATAGAAAGTAGGGTTTGAAGACTCGACATGCAGGGAGATCTTCAGCTACATGTTTCATACACATGTCTGAACAACATCAATCTCAAGCATAGGGGTGGTCTGGTGCACTGCCAGATCTCTCCATCTTGAAATGAATTGATCGCCCGGCTCATCCGAGTGTTGGGTCATCGAGGGAAGCCGGGCATACCACTTGAATGCTGGCCCATCAAGAGTTTCAACAAACTGACTGAGGAGGAGTCTCCCATCAATATCTTTCTCTTTACATGCCAAAATAAAGTGAGCGATATGCTAGTGAGGGGAGCTCGTGCCGTTAAAGACAGGGAGTCTCCCCTTCTAGTAATTGGGGGGAAATGGGATATGTTCAATGTAGGAGGGATAGGGCTTGCGGTACAGGGCTGTATCTTGCACACTCGAGATATGCCTGCCCCGCAAGCTATGGTTGACCATGGTGTCGATGTCATCCTGTGAGACTTGATGAGGGGAAGAGTGACCATGAGAGCTGGGAGGAGACGGTTGCTTTGGTGCTTCCCCTGTCGGATGGGGAAGCCGTGGAGAATTGGCCTCATGGTGAGATGAATTCTCAAGGGGCCAGGCACTTTCCATCAATTTGAGCTTCTGCATTGCTCGGGCTATCATATTCTCAAGCCGAGTCAGACGATCTTCCTGCTCGTCATTGGATTGCTCGACGACCATCATGCTCACTCTCTCCTCGGGGAGGTCGGTCTCTTGCGCGATCAGGATCTTGCGTGCCCGTCGGACTGGGTGCAATAGGTCGGTCAGCAGGGGTTTGACATGCCTTAACTGAGCTCAAGCCTTGTATGCAGATCGGGTAAGGACTGGTTCGTGATGGTCACTGCAGGGGCTACAGTTTTGGGTCGTCTCCTACGATATTAACAATCATGTAGGATTCTGGCTTTCTCATCTCAAGCTCTGCTACTGCCTGTAGTGGAAGGTTCCCGGCCAGGGGATCCACAAATTTACTTGCTCCGAATGTGCTGGGTTTTTCCCTTGATATGATTCGCACTCCTTTGTCATGCTTGGCTCTCAAGTTCTGGTATACTTCCCTCCAGAACTGAGACCAGGACCATGATTGTGTAGGGTCAGCCTTCTTCAAGCATGTCAGAGTAGTCTCTATGAGGTGAGGCAGGGGATGCAGGCCAGGAACAGTAGTCAGTTTGGGCTTCTGTCTTGGCTTAGGGAGAGATGGAGCATGGAGGACCTCATCACCAGAGGGAGTCTTGCCCCGAGCTCTTTTGTGAGCTCCAAAGGCAAGATGGGTCTGAAGAGGGGACTGCAAGAGGGTACTCTTGGGGAAGACCTTCGAGTACTAGGTCTCGAGTGGTTCGATAGAAGGAGAAGGGATGAACGGGGAAGGAGACGACAACCAATGACCTTTCGGTCAGGAGCTCGACGCAGTCTATGGGGTTGGTGCGTGTACGCCCCTCGAAGAAGGATTCTGGGTGACTTGGGTGTCTATCTGGGCTAGAGTAGCAGGTCTGACCTTAGGAGGTCGAGTATTATGAGCATGTGTGCGTGAGGGAATGACCTTACAACCACCTCTCACGGAGTGCACGGATATGTGCAGAAAGGGACAACGAGGGGGTCGTCTCTCGTGTGCTCGAGTAGGCACAGCAACAGGGCTGCCCCGAGCGGTGCAATGCTTATGCCAAAGGTGTACAGGGCCGGGTCCAAGCAGACCCGAACCCTAACAGTGGTTCAAGGCAGCCTGAGGGTTGCCTCGAGGTGTGGCTCGAGTGGATGTTCCACAAGCGTTGGTGAGTGTGTGGGAGGTGATGGCCTTAGAGCCTCCTCCTCGGTGTGTTGAGCCTCTTGTTACAAGGGCCCGATGCGATAGAGAGTAGAGGGTGGCCTTACTGCAACCCGCAGGTGCAATGGCCGATGGACTGGCAGTTGCAAGAAAGGAAGTGACGGCATTTCGGCTGCCCGAGCATTGGGACTAGCAAATAACTTACCGGTAACAATATGCATGCGGTGTGTGGTGGCTACTGCACCACCCATGCAAGGTGCATTGGTGGATGGTCCACCAATAAGGAGTTAGGGACTTTTAGGTCCCTTCTCACACCAATCCAGGTGAGGACCTGGGAGTGTGACACCGAGTCAACACTCAGAATGAAGGTTGGGAACGAGGTTCGTGGAACCTGTTCCATAGTGAGACTCACGAGTGCGACGATTAGAAAATCCTCGACTAGGATAAAGGGGTTGAACAACCCCGATGACATGTGTGTGTGTTAGTGAACAGGAATGAAAAGAAAGGAAGGTCAAGCAAGAACGATCTGATAATGGGGTAGTGTGTCCCTAGTGGAGTCACCAAGCTGGTTAGGTTCCTTGATCTTGCCCTCCTGGTCGGGATGACCTGGTGGCGTGTCTCCGGGTTCACGTCGAGCCCGGGACCAGAGACTGCTCTCTCAAGAATCGTATAAAGAAGACGCGGGCAGGAATACCAACCAGTGAGAGAGGAATTCGGTCGTGAGGCAAGACTTACCTCACATGGGTCCATGACACGCTTGTGTTGCTCGCGTGGGCACCCTCTTAGAACACGAGGAATGCCTCTTGCCTGTGGCCGGTTCGAAATCGCCTCCCTTGACCCGTTTCTTCCTTTCTGCATCCACACAGACACATTATAAGTACAAACAAGTGGGTCAAACCTTATCTTTGGGTGAATACATATAAGTGTGCACATTCCAAGGGAAAACGAGCAATAATGCCATTGAGATTGTGTCAATTGGACAGCCTTTCGACTTCTTTTTAATGGGGGACTCAGACAGCATTCCTTAAATAGAGAATGAGAGAAAAGGGGTGAGATGGAGAGAATGAGAGAGGGAAGGAAAGAAATAAGAGACGGAAAAAGAAGAGAATTTTCATGACCCTGCGCCCTACCATCCTACCGTACTAGCCAAAGGGCAACAGGGTATGGGACGGTGACCAAAGGGAGCGAATGCCACTCAGGTGAGAGTGCACTCAACGCTTTATAACAAATAATCAAAGCAAATCACGAAAGAAAATAGAACTCCAAACACAAAACAACCACCAAAAAGCTGGACAAATTAATTCCAAACCATAATTAAAAGCTCCAAGGTATTACAAATGTGTCCAAGGCTTCAAAGGCCCAATAACATTTACATGCCATCAAAACAAAACTACCATATGGCCAAACTGTCATTTAATATATACAATTGAACATACAAAAAATTTCACAAAAGCACGGAGCTCCAATCGCCAGCTACGAACACCAACTCGCCCCGTCCTCCACCTGCGTGCCCATATAAATTTTGGGGGGCCGCGACCCTCCCAAATTTCCATCACACCCTAACTCCCTTTCTATCATGGGAGTTAGGGAAAGATCACAATAGCCAGCACCACTTTCTTATCATATCACCTCATTGTCATGCAATATGCTCAAAGCATGCTAAGAGATCATACGTCACATCATGGTCATGTAATACGCTCAAAGCCTGCCAATAAAATCACATATCACATCATGGTCATGCAATACGCTTAAAGCATGTCAATAAATAACATTTCACATCATGTTCATGCCATACGCTCAAAACATGCCAATAAATCACATAGCATATCATGGTCATGCAATATGCTCAAAGCATGCCAATAAATCACATATCACATACCTGACCACACAAGTCTTATCACATATCACATATCACATATCACATGACTAACTATACAAGTCCTATCACATATCGCATAACTTGCCACACAGGTCTTCTCACATATCACAAATCACATAATTGACCACACAGGTCTTATCATATATCGCATATCATATAACTAACCACACAGGTCCTATCACATATTACATATCACATAACTTGTCTCAAAAAACATGCACACATGTCACAACGGACCATGTATCATGATCATGTACACATATCATAATAGAGCATATCTCATTATCATGCTTTCCTATCACAACAGAGCATTCTTTCATTTCATAACAGAGCATGCCTTATTGTCATGTATTCATTTCATATCTGAGCATGTATTACTATATGCATTCATATCATCACTAAGCACGTCTTACTGCATGCATTCAAATTATAGCAGAGCACGCTTCCATATTATAACATAGTACACTTTATTATCATAACAGGGCATGTATTCATATTCAAAATAGAGCAGGCATTCGTGTTCATAACAAAGCATGCATTCATAATATAACATACATTTCTCATTAGCAACAGATTTCCATGCTCGCTTAAAACATCAGCGTGCCATGCATAAAATCATATTACCATGCTTATTAGTTTGAAAGACATTATCATGTCGTATAATGCATATAAACCGACCCCCGGGCTCATTAGCACAAAAGATTTCATCATATCATCATACCATTTTTCTGGTTTTTCTACAGTGAACAGGATCCACCTTTAAAGGCATATCATGGGATTCAAAAATAATTTGGACCCGGGATCACTTTTATAACAATATAGACTCATTAAAACACAACTTTTGATTGGGGAATGGCCCTTAAATAATGGCCTAAAGCTTGCCAAACTGTTGGTGATCTTGAGTGAAACTTTTGGCCTTACACAGCAAAAAATACATGATGATATCTTAATAGAAAATCAGGCCTAACTTTCAAACCACTGGGAATTTGATCATAATTCTCAAGCAATTTTCAAAGTAGATTCATACATATTTCATTTAAAAGTGTTTTGAGCTCGTTCTAACATATTTTGGTCAGTTAACAATGCAATACAAAAACATACAGAGTTCCTGGAAATTCATTTCACCCTTATGGCATACTTCAGAAATTGACTGAAAATTTTCAAACCAAAAGAGGTATTCACATAAGGTCTTTTCCATATTAAAATGGACTCCACAGGATACTTTTCCACAAAATTTTGTGATCAACAGAGGTCCTTTTGATGCTCGATCGAGCACACAAATGGAAGTCACAGTTCTAGAAAATTCTTGTTTTCACAGGAGAAAATCCAGTATGACATTCCCATAAAAAAAAGAGCATAACTTCCAATCCACATGAAATTTTATCATGGTTACAAAAACATTTTTTAAATAGACTCATTTATCTTTCATTTAGAAGTAGTTTGACCTCATATTAATATATTTTGGTTAGTGAACAGTCCCACACAAAAACATATACAGTCTATAAAAATTCATTTCACTATTCTGGCATACCTCATAAAATAGCTAATAACTTTCAACCCATGATAGGTATTAGCAAGAGGTCTTTTTCAATTTCAAAATTTCAAGATTAACAAAAACATTTTCAATGTTCAAACAATTACACAAAAGGGAGTCACAGTTCTAAAAAAACAGAGAACATATAACAAGATTTCATATTCACAATCCCATCCATTTTCACTATCACATCCATATTCACAATCACATCCCTATCCACAATTACATCCATATTCATACTTGAAATTTCACACTTTGATAAGCTAAAGAAACAGGCATCAATAAAAAAATATGAAAACATGGAATCAAGATCCACTTACAGCACTAAGTGAGATTCCCAAGTGCACCACGCACGTTTCTCTTCAAAGTATCAAGCTCCAAGGATGGCTAAAGCTTGGGGCTCTAAGATGGAGTGGGAGGACGTGGGTGAGAGAGACAGTAAACCACTTGGAGGGGGGTATAAAGGTGGGTTTAAATAAGCATAGAGAGGGGGCAGCAGCAACCAACAGACAAGTGGCAATCAAAGGGGGCATGCAAGTGCCACATGGCACACAAGAGGCATGCAACAATGATGAGAGAGAGAGAGAGAGAAAGATCCCCTGGACTATCGCACGCTCGGCAGCGTCGCACATGGCAGCAGCACACACGGCAACATTGTGCCCAGCGGCAATGTGCATGGTCTCATCGCTCACTGCCCCAACACGCACGACGGCAACGTGCACTGTGGCAACGCACACGGCAACATCGCGCATGACGGCAGCACCAAATCACCCGTGTCGACGACTCGTCAGTGCACCACCATGCCCAAAAAATCGTGGTCCTTACAAGAATAAAGAGAGAAAAGAGAAATGAAGACTAGTTCGGCTTTCACCTAGTTCTTCAGCAAGAGAGGAAAAATAGAGAGAGAAAAGAGAAATGAAGGCTACTTTGAATTTTACCTAGCTCTTCAAAGAGAGAGAAAAGTGAGTAGAGAGGAAAAGGAGAGAAGAAGAGAAGAGAAGAAAGAGAGAATGAGAGAGAGAAAAGAGAGAGGAAGGCTAGTTTGGTTTTCATCTAGCTCTTCAGAGAGAGAGAGAAGAAACGATAAGGAAAATGGGAGAAAAGAGAGAGAAAAAAGAGAAAAGAATGAGAAACAAAGAGGGTGAAGGTTAGCTTGCCTTTCGATAATCTTCCAAAAGGGGAGAAGAGAGATGGTGAAATAAGAGAGAGAGAGAGAGAGAACAGAAGGAAAAGAGAGAAGAGAGAAGAAGAGAAGAGAGTGGAAGAGAGAGAAAGAGAATAAATGACTAAAAGAGAAGAGGTGAGAGAATTTGGGACGGCAGCAAAGCCTACCGTCCCAATAATAAGAGAGAAGAATGGGAGAGTCAGAGTTTGGGACGGTAGCATTGTCTGTCGTCCCAGTGAGATGAGAAGAGTTGGGGATGGTGGATAGACCCTGCCATCCCAAGGGGAAGGAAGAGAGAGAAGAGAGTTTGGGACGGTGGGTTGACCCTACCATCCGATAGGGAATGAGAGAGAAGAGAGTTTGGGACGGCGAGTAAGACTGTCGTCCCAGTGAGATCAGAAAAGAAGAAGAAAGAAAAGGAGAAAGAGTTTGGGACAGCGGGTAAGATTGTCATCCCAAAGGGGAGGAAGAAAGAAGAGAGATGACAGAGACGGCGGCTGAGCCCGCCACTTGGGAAAGGGCTCGGTCTGCCACCTCAGTCAGTGAGAAAAGGCAAGAGAGAGAGAAGAGAGATGACAGAGACGGCTGCTGAGCCCGCCACTTGGGAAAGGGCTCGGAAAGCTGTCCCAGTTCATAAAGAGAGAGAAAGATAGGGCGACAGCTAAGCCCGCCACTCGGGAAAGGGATCAGGCTTCCATCTCAATCAAGAGAGAGAAGGTAAGAGAGAGAAGAAAGAAAAATAAGGACGGCAGCAGAACTCGCCACTCAGGAAAGGGCTCTGGCTGCCATCTCTATCAAGAGAGAGAAGGCAAGATAGAGAAGGGGAGAGAAAGCAAAGAAGAAGAAAGAGAAATGAAAGAAGAAGAAGAGAGGAGAGAGAAAGAGAGAAGAAAGAGAAAAGAAAGAAGAAGAAGAAGAAGAGAGGAGAGAGAAAGAGAAAGAAGAGAGAGAAATAGGAGAGAGAGAGAGAGTTTGGGACAGTAGCAAACACTGCCGTCTCATGGAAGTGAGAGAAAGGAGAGGAGAGAGGAAGAGAAGAGAGAGAAAGAGGGGAGGAGAGAGAAAGAGGGGAGGAGAGGCCAGATTACCTCAATGGGGCCTAGGGTTACCAACCAAAGTTTTCTCTCTCCAAAGAAAGCAAAATGTGACCCCAAACTTGAAGATAAGCCAAAAGTTTTCAATTGATCAAGGGGGTCCTTTACATGTTCTCATCATGTGTACTTATAGAATTTCAATCCAAACATGGGTGGATGCCCAATACTTGACCTAATTGACTAAAAATAGCATTTAAATAAATTAACTAAAAATAAGAAAATAGGGGCAAAATGACGATTTTGCTCATTGCCCACAATTCTTGAAATTCCAATTCAGTCTTTGTCATGGCCATGCAACTCTTGCGAACTTTCGTGGCCCATTCATGGTCTTTCTGGCCTCTATCCGGCCAAAATATTACTGCTTTCTTGATCGGCTCAAGGAGACGGTCGTTTTGATACCCATTTCGTGTCATGGATCAGGTTTTTCAGCCACGATCTCAGAGTGTCAAAATTACGAGAAACGTACGATCTTTGATTCAAGATCACGCTCGTTTCTCGTTGTTTTCCACGATTTCTTCGTGGTATTTTGACGAGCATGTCATCATGAACATTTGGCAACAAACGTGGCTCGATTTGGTGCCCGAATGACCGTTTCCAAATTAGGTATTTGGCCGAAATTTGGTTTCTGATGGCTGGAAAGTGCAGCAAATTTATCCTTATCGCGTGGAGAATTTGACCGTCCATCACATGTGAGGTTCAACTCAAACGAAGCCTCTGAACTCGTGCTTGTAACTGGTCTGGTTTCAGCCCGATCCGACGTGCGAGTGTCGTGATGTGGCCGCTTGATCAAGGTGCCCACTTGCTAGAAATTCTGCAACCTTGCTTCAAATCGAAATCTTCTCTTTAAGTTTTCTCTCGGCTCGGGCCACACCGTTGGACGTGTCATATATCAAAATCGATCGGGCCAACAAGACGAACATCCTCCCAAATTTTGGGCTTATTCCGAACAGGACGAGGAAGATACTAGTGTCTAAAGTTGAGCTCGAAATCAAAAAATTCAATTTCCATTAATGGAAACTGGTTCACTGAGGGTGCATCGTAATAGTATGTGACCTACCCATTTTGGGTAATTTAGCCATAACGTGGTCTAGAGACGTCCGATCAAGCTGAAACTTGGTCCCTAGAGGCTTACGAACATTACGGATCCAATGATGATAGTCCCCATGATTGTTCGACAATCTGGTAATAAGGCTATAGTTATAAGGTCTATTTTCAGTGCGCTAAAGGCTGAATTTCGGAAACTATTTTTGCATTTACACTACCTTAAACTCATCGGATCGAGACGAAACTTGGCAGGTGTTCTTAGGAGACCCATAGCCACATTTCTGAGCATTCTTATGCCATTTTGATATTGCCAAAAAATTTCACTTTGGATCAGGGATCATTGACCTACGGCTCCCGTAGTCTACAGGCATTTTGGTACCTGTGGATCTAGGTCACGAATTGCTCTCTCTTTATTTGCATCGAAGATACAAGTGTTGAAAAATACCCTCAAACAATCATATGTATATGTTGTGTGATGGTTCAATGATGAGTTTGGTCCTCATCTCTAGAGGTCAATCATCACACACAAGAGTCACACAGTCTCTTGGCTCACTCATCTAGGCAATCCAACTTTATTAAAGGATGACCCATAAAACCCTCATTGATTTATTTTGATGCCAAAAAATCAGGGGTTTTCCAACTCGATTGGGCTAACACGACAAACCAAGTCTTAGTATTGACAAATAGCATTTGCCAGTCATGATCCACAAAAAATCACACTCCCACTAAGTTTATATTCTACTATATAAAATGTTGTATATAAGCTCTCATAACGCCTTTAATTGCGACAGAGACCCAATATAAGCACTATGCGTACTTTTTTTTGTGTGTGTTGATGGCTACAAAAACACCATGTGTATTTTATTTTTGTGAGTCAAGAATCCCTACTCGAGCTTCGCTAGCGTGTGTGGCATGTGTCTCACAATCGATTTTCGTCTCTCGATGATAACTTAGAAAGTGAGGAAAGAAAAGCCAAAAAGATATTATTATACTTCCACGGGAGTATATTATACATGTACTCCCTCGAATAAAACCCCAATGAATTAATTTTAAGACCTCAAATTTTGGGGTGTAACCTCTCTATAACCATAAATTATTTTAAGACCTCAAATTTTGGGTCTACCCTCTCTATAACCCATAAATTAACATCAATAATATATATATATATATATATATATATATAAAAGAAATTCTAAATTTAACCTTCTATGCCCTTGAAATGCGGGCCTATTAATAAATCTATTTTTTAGATGATTTTTTTACTTAATTTTTAAAGACATATAATCTCTAACATGGAGATCATGAATATTAAAAGATAAACAAATTTAAAAAACCAAAAATAATAATTCTAATTAGCAAACATTTGGACCGTTGTTTTCATTGTTTTTGTGAACACCTACTTGCATCCATCTTTAAGATGGATGCTTTATACTTTCTGGACCGCATATGAAGTCATGCGATCCAGCCAGTACTAAACAATTTTGCAAGATATAATGCCTCAATATTGAATAGAGACCCTGTAGTGGGGGAGATCTAAGTGGTAGAAAATGTAAAATTTAAAAAATTCTAAATTTAAAAAAAAAAAAAATTTTCGTGAATAATAATCAAGTGATATTGATGTGATTTTCACAATTTCAGGTTAAAAAAAGTCTTCCCAAATACGTCTTCTTACAGAGGAGTAGTGTACAATATGCTCCTCCGCGCCGAAAAAAAACGTATGTGGCGGTGAAGTTTCCCTTTGTCGGTGGACCACGTTTGGTGCCATCCCAAAATGGTTCGCATTTTTTTATAAGCGCATCATGCGTTGATAATATTTTAGCTTGCCATTAGTGCTGACGCAAGCCTATTTGACGCGTGTCACGCTTAACCCATGAATAGCCATGGTGCTATAAACTGTTTTGACAGTCCAAAACTCTCAAAATCAAGTACAATCCTGACCGTCCGTCTTTTCCTTATTCTCATGATCAATTAGTGATCGTGAACTTCTTCGAAAGAAGGGCCTAAACCTTTACACTGAAGTTTCATGGCTCCTGCTACCTCCTTCCTCGAAGCCATTTCAAACCATGAATTCATCGAACTCTTTTGCCTTTTACTCCATTGTCATTTGATCCATTCAATCACATTCCTCTCTTTCTCTCTAAGAAAACCGGATCTTCCTGAAAGAATGGCGGAGAGAGGTATGGAGTTTGAGGATTTCTTGCCTGTAATGGCAGAAAAAATGGGAGAAGAGGAGTTCATGGTGGAGCTGTGCAAAGGATTCCAGGTTCTTATGGACAAAAGCAAGGGTCTCATTACATTTAAGAGCTTGAAGAGGAATTCTGGTATTTTAGGATTGCAAGGTTTGAGCGATGAGGAGGTGATGGAGATGGTGAGAGAAGGTGATTTGGATAGAGATGGTGGGCTTAATCAAATGGAGTTTTGCATACTCATGTTCAGATTAAGCCCTGCTCTCATGGAAGGGGGCCAGAAATGGCTTGGTGAAGCACTAGTTCAAGAGCTGCACGAGATTGTAGATTATTAGGTTTTTTTATTGTGTAATTAATACAGTTGGGTTTCTTCTTGAAGTCCCTCTCTCTCTAAAAAATACGTCTTGCCTCTAATATTGGATAATCAATCCCAGATAAAGTTGAGGTTTTTTAGTAGTTTTAATCGTCTCTCTCGGTTTATTTTTCACTGAGGTTTGATCCGAAAATTAGTGAATCCGATAATTTTTAGAGAGAGAAAGGGGAATTGCTATCAAACCCTATAATATTTCAGCTTGATCTAGCTTCTCTGTATATGGTGTATTTTTTTTATATGTATTTAAGTAGGTTTGATATGGTGTATTTTTTTTATATGTATGTATCCGATTTTTTATTCCGATTTTTTGAGCCTAGTATGATATATTGGCGATATTTTTACATTAAATATTTTTGCAGATCCATTTTTTTTATCCGATTTTTTCATCTGAATTTTTAAAATAAAAATGAATTTTATTCGATTTTAAAGTAAACTGATTTATTGAAAGTCCCTGACTTACTAACTATAACCCAAACCGACCAGTCGGTTGCCAAATATTTGAACCAGTTACGAAAATTAACATGGGAAGCCTCAACGATTTTCAAACTATAAAATAATCGCAACTTCGTATTGGTAAAATCCCATGGAAACCTTGTTCTAAAAAACATTAAATTAGATAAGGCTTCGGTGGATTAACTTTTCTTCGGGGGCAGTTTGTATAAGGCGCCAACCTCAAACGATCAAAGCAAGAAGCCACCTTCAAATGGTGCGCTAAAAGATGCACTTTCAGTATCTTTAACTTCGGTGATGATCAGAAAATCCATTTTTGAGGTACTCTTTAATGCTCCGAAGTAAATCTATAAATATATGGAAATCTTGAAAATAGTTGGTCGAGATAATGATTTACAAGATGGACTATTTTCCATGCTCAAAGTCTTTCATCCTTCATATATGTGCATCTTGAATTTATATGATCAATTGGAAGGTTTTTTGGTACGAAAAAGACCTTTTCTAATAGATTTTTTTAGCGCATATTACTTATCTAGTATAAAGTTGATACTTCATATAAACTTTTTCTTTTTCGTTTAACCAAAACAAATTGCAAAAGAGAAAAAAAATTAAATGTTAAGTGAATTTCCTTAGAAGAAAGTCACATGCTAAATTTCTACAGTGGTAAAAGTACCACCAAACACGCCCAATTTGAGGGGGAAAAGTATAGCATGAGATGGCAGTTGCAACTTCAGGTAGGAAATGAAGGAAAGAATGTACGATTGCAATAACACATTTGAGGAGACGCACTCTCCCACTATCACCATCCAACTTATGCGTACTCATGACCTTGATTTTACCGTGGTCATGAGGATCACGCCATATTTTTGTCAATGGAATACTTTTGTATGCTAGTGATAGAAAGAGAAATGAAAGTGTACATTAGTATTTAAAAATTCTCCGACTCAGATTCGGAATTGTTAGTGATGACGATTCTCAGTTAGAATAGACGATTCAATTAATTTATGTATGTAATATGTGTGCTAGACAACTAGCCTCCAATGGCTCAATTGGCTTGCGCATGCAGGTACACTACAAAAGAATTTGGGACTTGAATTGTTGCATTTTTATTATAAAAAATACTAAGTGTTATTTTAAAATAATATACATTTTAAATCATAGTGTTTTGAAAAGTGTTGTATTATTGGTAATGAATGGTGTGTTTCTTTTCATTCCTATTTTTTTTAGTATGGGTGCTTAATTTCAATTTTTATACTAATCGTATCCATATCTCTTTATCTGTCTATTTATCTATCCACACTATTAAACCACAAGTAAGAGTGGACGCATATTGTAAGAATAAGCAATAATTAAGAGGTTGATATATGTCACAAGAGAAACCTATCTCTAGAGACGATAAGGGGCACGTGACCTTTAAAGGGAAAAGCTTATAGCATGAGGTAGGATGTCTTTATTCACCAAAAAAAAAAATGCAGATTACCTTTTTTATTTTTCAAAAATAGTAAATCCTATGTTTTCTTGATAGAGATATTTTAGTATAGTAAAATGAAAATCAATGTACATTAAAATATTTTAGGAGAGAAGAATATCATGTATGGAATATATACTTTTAAATATACGAAAGTGAAATAAATATGATCTATTGTATTTTAAGCTAATTTTATCATATATGTCATTCTTAAATTAAAGTATCACATTATAAGTAAAATATAACCGATGAAATACATTTGACTAATGAAATTATTATTTACAATTATTTTGCAACAAATATCTATTCTGATAAATATTTAAATATTATAATTATATACTCGAATAATCAAGCTTAAATAATAATTATCATATAAATTATATAATCATATATTAATATCATTATTACAGTAACAGCATAATAATATAACATAAAATATTAGTGCTAATATAATAGAATAATTATAAAATATTAAAAAATATAAAATTTTGATATAAAATGATATTAATACTTTAAGATATGGAAAAAATTTATATAAGGTTGGAACCTTAAATTGTAGAACTAAAGATGCACCTCAAATATCCATAAAAAAAGATTGTTTGGATGTTAGAAAATCTTTTAATTGATCTTCTCAACATCGAGATGTATGAATATGAAAAGGAAAAAAGATTTCCAGTTCGTAAAATAGTGTATCTTTCAACACATTATCTGGACTGTCCATTTTCAAGATTTTCATGTGTTTATAGATCTACTTGATTTGAAACATTTTTAGAGTTTAAAATTTCATCATTAGGGATGAAAATAGATTCTCAAACCATTGTAAGAATATTTTATAGAACAAATTTTATGTACAGCCGAGGCTCTAAAAAATCAAATTAGAGCCCACCTCAAAACATTTATTAGAAGATGTTGTTTTGATGAACAAATATCCTCAGATTGATCATCTCGACATCAAAATGTATGGATATGAGAAAAAAATGGATTTCAAGTCTTGAAAATAGTGTATCTTGTAGCGCATTTTTGAACCGTCAACTTTAAAGATTTTCAAGTTTCATAGATCTGCTCGATCTACACTATTTTTTAAGTTCTAAATTTTATAATTAAAAATGAAAATATATTTTAAGGCTATCACAAATATTTCCAGTATGGAAACCACAATTCTCGATACTATTTGAATGTGTGTTTTACGTTGATGTGTGTTTTACTTTGATTGTTTAGAGCCTCGACTCTATACAAACCGCACCCTTTTTTATATCAAAATAATATTTATGATAAAATTTAGATGTACGCCTTAATTGTACTGTTTAAGCCAGTAGTTTAAAAATCACCAAGTTAGCAAGGATGCGGGCGATTCGACATGGGAATCGGTCACCCCAAAAATCACCAAGTTAGCACGGACGCGGGCGATTCGACATGGGAATCGGTCACCTCGTGTCGATTCTAGCTCAAAACAGGAAACCGCCCATGTTTAGAAAGGAATCGGGGAGTCAGGCGATTTTGACGTATGGGGTAATTACGACATTGTACAAGTATGGCCACTTGTGCCTCTGTCTGCCGCATGCTTGATCATGCTTTTTAAGCACATGATGAAACACGGTATTGAGGAGGGTTTTATTGACATAAAACTTCTCTTATTTTTTGGATGTGGGATTTTAGAATGGTACTTAGGCTTGAAAAGGTAATACAATATAGCCTTTTATTATAAAAGGTTAAAGACAACAAGTGGCGCTGTGGTGTACTTTGGTAAATTCACCGTTCATCTAGTCGTGGGGAGGGCAAAGGGCACGACAGGGGGAATGGGAG
>NW_006497520.1:14551-24769 GCF_000471905.2 Amborella trichopoda | reverse complement strand
CCTATCCCCTGTGTGCCTTGCCTCCCACGACTATGAATGAAGGTGTAACTTGTAAGCTTGGAAATAGTGCATCTTGTAGCGCATTTTTGAACTGTTAATTTTCAAGTTTTCTTTGATCTGCTCAATCTACACTATTTTTTAAGTTTTAAATTTTATAATTAAAAATAAAAATATATTTTAAGGCTATCACAAATATTTCCAGTATGAAAACCACATTTCTCGATACTAGTTGAAGGTGTGTTTTACTTTGATTGTTTAGAGCATCGGTTCTATACAAACCGCACCCTTTTTAAATCAAAATAATATTTTCTCGATACTATTTGAAGGTGCATTTTACTTTGATTGTCTAAAGCCTTGACTCTATATAAACCGCACCCTTATTTATATCAAAATAATATTTATGATAAAATTTAGAGGTACGCCTTAATTGTATTGTTTAAGCCAGTGATTTAAAAATCGTCGAGTTAGCACAGACTTGGGCGATTTGATACGGGAATTGGTCACCCCGTGTCGACTCTAACTTGTTTAAGCCAATGGTTTAAAAATCGCCGAATTAGCACAGACTTGGGCGATTCGATACGAGAATCAGTCACCCCCAGTGATTTAAAAATCACCGAGTTAGCACGAACTAGGGCGATTCGATACGAGAATCAGTCCCCCGTGTCGATTCCAGCTCAAAACAACAACCGAGTTAGCACGGACTCGGGCGACTCGATATGAGAATCAGTCACCCCGTGTCATTCCAGCTCAAAACAACCGCCGAGTTAGCCCTAACTCAGGCGATTCGATACGAGAATCAGTCACCCCGTTGATTCCAGCTCAAAACAACCATCGAGTTAGCACAAACTCGGGCGATTCGATACGAGAATCAGTCACCTCGTCAATTCGAGCACAACCGCCCGTGTTTAGACAGGAACTAGGCGACTCGGGCGATTTTGACATACGGGGTAATTACGGCATTGTACAAGTATGGCCACGTGTGCTCTGACAACCGCATGCTTAATTATGCTTTTCAAGCACACGATGAGACATAGTATTGAGGAGAGTTTTATTGACGTAAAACTTCTCTTATTTTTTAAATGTGGGATTTGAAAATGGTAATTAGGCTTGAAAAGATAATACAACATAGCTTTTTATTATAAAAAGTAAGACAACAAGTGGCGTTGTGGTGTAGTTGGTTATCACGTTCGTCTTATACACAAAAATAACATAAAAGTTACCTTATCGTCAAAAAAAAAAAGGTAATACAACAAGTATTTATTGTCAAAAAAATAAATAAAAGGTAATACAACAAGTATAAAAAAAAAAGTTATCTTATTACCAAAAAATAAATAAAAGGTAATACCACAAGTATTTATTATCAAAAAATAAATAAAAGGTAATGCAATAAGTATCATGCTTTTCAAGCACACATTTGAACTGCGATTATCATAAGCTTAAATTAGATATGTGAAGGTAATACAATATAGGCTTGAAATATGTTAGCTCTTTTTTTCTCTCTCATATATGAATGTGTATTGTTAATTATTTTTTTACTTAGGAATAAATGGTCTAATTATATTTATATTTTTAAAACATGCGGTCATTAACATAAATTAAGGAATATTAATTAAAAGATAGGTTTCATACAATGAAGCCATTTGAAATCTCTCTCTCTTTCTACTATTAATCTCTTCCACTAAATTTATTCTAGAAACCTAAAAAATTAGATTTTTGAAAAATAGAAGTGTTATTTCAAAAATTTGTATGCATTCTAATAATTTTTACATTGACAACCAAATCTTGTATTTTATTTATTAATTTATTTGCATAAAATTACGTAATGTAATATTTTTTCTTATACTTATCAATAATATATTTTAAATTAGATGATATTTTGGATTTGTTATTATTTGTATAGTAAAATAATTATAAAATGTAAACCAACAATTTCAATTTCAGTATATAATATTATAGTTAGTTAGATTGTAATAATTTGGGATTTTTTTAGTGGATTAGGGTTTTCGAGATTTTAGTGGCCATTTTTTCATGGATTTTATTTATTTTTTATTGTAGTCCATGAATGATTATATATTTTATCCATGATAATTCCATGATTTTTCTTTTGTGTGATGTAAATGTAATGGTTAACATAAATTCATCACGAGAAAGAACATCTCAATATTCGCATATTGATAAAAAAAAATAAAAATTAATAATATAATACTTCATTTCTTATTAGATTCCTAAAAAACAATATTTATAATGATTTATCTAGATTTTTTATTACTGAATCCAACTGATTCGGTCGATTCTCGATCCAAACCGCCGATTCACCGATCCGAACCTCTGGTTTAAGATACACCTTAATTGGATTGTTTAGACGCCTACAAATTTTAGTCAACATATCATAAAAATATTAAAAGAAAAAGTAAAATAAATTGTGATCATTTATTTTTACATTTTTATTTTTAACCTTGACTTTTGTCGTGTACTTCTGCACGTGTCCACATCTTTTCCCCTCTTTATCCCAGCCGACCTTTATAACCAGAAAGCGAAAGAATGGACCGGCAAATCTGAATCCCAAATAACTTAGTCCCCAAGAAAAGTACACTATTAGCAAAAAAAAAAAGAGGGCCCAAGACTCACACTAGTTTTGTGCGGTCTCCTTACAAAATATATGTTAATGATGTATTTTCAATATAAAATTTTAAAGTTTAATAATCTCAACCATGACAAAGATTTAAAATTTAAAATTTTTATTTAAAAAAATAAAAATCTTATTTTTTGAATTCCGTTCTTCACCTTCTATTTTAACTTTTAGCGGTTGTAACATTTTTTGACATCTATATTAGAGATGGACATCAGATAGACAAGGGACCGCACGATAATAGATGAATCGGCTGACTCACCAAAACCATATCCTAAAAAAATAGAAAATTATTTCATAAGGGTTGGACCGCATTTTTACTTTATGCGGTCTAGAGGTATAAAACATCAATACTAAAGATGGATGCAAATAGATAGTCCATCTTAAAACAAGTGTAATTAACAGTCGAAATGTTATCTTAATATAATTATTATTTTAATTTTAAATTTTTTATTTTTTATTCTCATATTCATAATCTCCATGTTAAAGATGATATATTCTCTAAAAATGAGGATCAAATTATAGTTCTAATATAAATTTATTGTCCATCCCGCATTTCTACAATAAGCGGGTAGGAGGCATGTCCTGGAAAGAAAGGAATTTTATGATGTCAATTTCAGGGGCGTCGTCTATTTTGATGACAAGCCACGGTATACACACATCTTCTCGGAAGGTGAGTGAGCAAACCAGCATCACACTGGCATCCACCACAATAAAATCAATGGCCTGGCCTGGCCTCTAATCTCTGCCTGGTTGTCATTAAACACCAACCCTCTTTCCTCGAACCCCTTTCCGAACCTTCTCTCTCACTCTTCATTTTAAGCCCTGTCTATATATAATGGCGCGCGCCCCCTGCCCCATCATATTCACAACCGCTATCCCCTCTCTCTCTCTCTCTCTAACTCTTACGTATAAAAGTAAAATCTTTGAAGCAATGGCAGGAGGGGTTCTGGAATTCGAGGATTTCTTCCCAATAATGGCTGATAAATTGGGGGAAGAGAAGTTCATGGTGGAGCTTTGCAACGGGTTTAGGCTCTTGATGGATGAAAGCAAGGGCCTGATCACTTTTGAGAGCTTGAAAAGAAACGCTTGCTTTTTGGGCTTGGAGTGCTTGAGCGATGAGGAGATGATGGAGATGGTTAGAGAAGGGGATTCAGATGGCGATGGTGGGCTTAATCAGATGGAGTTTTGTGTGCTGATGGTTAGATTAAGCCCTGCTTTAATGGAGGGCGGCCAGAGATGGCTTGAAGAAGCTTTGTTCCAAGAGTTGGAGGAATTTGTGAGGTAGACTACTTGATGAAAGTTTTTTATTGGGGAAATCCAAATCCTTGTTCTTTGTATTGAAATCAAAGAAGAAATACGAACGCTAATTCCATTGATTAATCTTGAATTGTTTATCTCATTTTCTTTTTTTAGTTTTTCAGTGTGTACAATGTAACAACTGCTCGATTTAACCTTGATTTCCCTATTTAACTTTAATTTGGACCCATATGGACACTAATTTTACGTTTGAGATTATTTTGAATGAAGCTTCACAAGAAAATATCAAACCGAACTGATTCAAATTACTTGCCTGCTAGGATTGTTTATTAAGAGCGCACGGTTTTAGCACAGAATTAGGGTTTTGATCAGCAGTTAAGCATTCTATCGAACTTCTTCAAATAGATTTAAAGCATGCCCAAATCACATTCTTAGAAACCAGGCAAAGGCAGCTCCCACATCTTCGTGTGACTCGCCAATGACTAGCTACCAAATGATCGGTTTGGAGGGGCGAAAAAAATAAAAAATAGAGAACAAAATTAAAAAAATAAAAGGTCGGCCGAATCCAAAAAAAATTCAATGTGGCGAGTGGACCTAATCCGAATATAAGTTGAGACTTGAATGGATCTTCTTCATTCTCAATCTGTCCAACTGACTAAAAATAGGCTTTTTTTTAGAATAGGATGATGAGAGGGAGAGAGGCTTCAGGGTCATTATCACAGACATTTGGTCCATATGAATCCCACTAGCCCAAAAATGATTTTCCCCTTCTTGGAGGACCGGAGATATAGTGCTCTCTACACGGTTTTGGCTTGGTCAGTGTGGTTGGGAACCAAACCCTGACTTGCTTGTTTTCCATCTCTCATTGCGTTTCTTTTTTTCCAGGCAACCCCCATGCACTTGCTCTTTATCCCGTGGTCGATACGGAATTCTACTATTTATTTTTATTTTTTATTTTTTATTTTTTATTTTTTATTTTTCATTTTTTGTTTTTTGTTTTTTGTTTTTTGTTTTTTGTTTTTTGTTTTTTGTTTTTTGTTTTTTGTTTTTTGTTTTTTATTTTTTATTTTTTATTTTTTATTTTTTATTTTTTATTTTGTTATTTTGTATTTTGTATTTTGTATTTTGTATTTTTTATTTTTTATTTTGTAGCAACTCCAATGACCAGAGCAAATGATAATAAGGTTGTAGAAGTAAGGTGTACCTCAAAGATGTAATATAAAAGAAAGTTTTGAAATTAAAAAACATTTCAATTATTCATCTTGACTTGGTAAAAAAAACGTGTATTTTGTAACAAATTATTAAGACTGCTTATTTTTAAGATTTTCAAGTTTTTATAGATATGCTTCATCTGTACTATTTTTAAAATTTTAATTTGATGATTAGGATTTAAGAAGGATTTTCAAGTCATCGAAAGGTTTTCAACACGAGAACTATAATTTTTGGCAAAATCTAGAGATGTACCATACTTGTTGGCACCTTGTACAAACCCCATCAATAATAATATACTTCAGAAATAAGTGAAAGTAAATGACAGTAAGATTTAATGATAATATATTCTAAGAAAAAAAGTAAAAAAAAGAAAAAGGAATCGTATACGCCTTTATAAGGTGTATACACAATGGGTGATGGTTGATTTGTTAGTCCGAATAAAAAAATTAACAAATAAATAAATAAAATCAATAAACAACTTATTCGAATATGTCATTAAATCACAAGAGGGATTTAAAGTTCCATACTAAACCTATAAACCAAGTCATCTGGTAACAAACTACCTTGATAGTCTTCTTTGGTGGATCACATTCACTTTGGATGTATCATTTTCATCATTCTCTATCACCTTTTTACTTGATGGGTTAACCTTTTTTTATAGAGAATCATTTGGTTTGTAACTCTCACATTCATCATCATAGGAGTTGAGATCCAACTATAACTCCCGCCTTAATTCCTGTAAGTGCAGCTAATTAGGATTAACAAGTTGTCATCAAACTGTTAATCCTATGCAATGAGTTAAACTTGTCATTAGTGCTCTAATGATTCACATAATAGGTGTCATCCAAGCATTCCTACAATTTAATAAAATATATTTAGAAATTAAATAAGTTTATAAATCTACAATAAAATAAAATAAAACAGTTCTTACAAAGAATCCAAACACATCACTGGGTTTTGCCTCCAATGATACTAGATTTTCCTTCCAGTGCAACATCTTATAAAAGCTCCAAAATGGATCCAAGTATATGGCATTGCCTAATATCAACCATATGAGATTTCAAATATACTATACAATATGGTTCCTGTACCATTATTGAAAAAAAAATCTCAAGAGAAAAAGAGCCTGATAGACCACATTTCCAGCTCAATTGTTTTGTTATGGAGAAGGTGTCTCTCTAAATTGGCCTGATAGACCACATGTCCAACATGATTGTTTTGTTACGGCAAAGGTGTCTCTCTCTAAATTTGCCTACTTTCTGTCTTTGTATACCTAATGGGATTATCTACAAAGAGACCATTTAACTTTTTGTACATGTAAGTCATAATCGTTTTTGTCTCTCAAGTTTCAAAATGAGCTTTTGTAAAAGTGTCATTGAATAAATTATAAAGTTCCTAAAAATTACTCTTGGATATTACGACTCAGCCCATGCCATCAAATTTGACACCTAACGAGTGAGAATGATTGTAACTTTATGTATGAAAGACAATATCTTGATAAACAATCCCATACCTAATGGGAGGGAGAAGTGACTTTCTTGTCGATTTTCTTTCATCAGACTCTCTCTCAACCCTCAATTTTCTATTTATTGGTCGTATTTTAAATTAAACTCTAAAGAAGATCTTTCTCTCCCTCTCTCTCCTATTTCCTGTTTCCTATTGTTAGTGTTAGTTTCTCTCTCATATTTATTTTTCTATTTCTTGGTCGTATTTTAAATTAAACTCTAAAGAAGATCTCTCTCTCTCTCCTGTTTCCTGTTTTCTATTGTTAGTGTTAGTTTCTCTCATAGTTTATTTACATAATCTGCTGCGTATTATTGTGGTCGAGGCTTCGATTTTGTAATCACTATCACAAGGCTTAATTCTTTCTTCAAAAAGGAATTCAAGGGAACCAAATGGCAAGCTGTTTGATTCTTTTCGTTTAAATTTGTTTCTAATTCTTTCCATTCTTTATATTGAGCTTTTTAGACTTGGTGATAGTCGGTTTGGCTTTCTCTCTAATGCCAAAATTGTGTTTTTCTTTTGGCCATTGTTATCTTGGTTTGCTTTAATTCGCTGAACACGCTGAATTTGTGATCTTAGAGAACTATTAAGTTCCTTTACCTCTTTATGATGAATTTAAAACTTAGGTTTTTCTCTGACTCGAAATTTAGTTCATATTTTAGATTGGTTAGGAATTCATGGGTTGGTTTGAACCAGCTTTTCGGGACTCAATTAAGTCCACTCGGATGCAGCCGTGTTACTCGGCAGGCTATTGGGATCGGTTGTGGGAAAATACAGCAAGGGGTGTGTATGATTTGCCGCTATTATGCATCTAAATTAACATAAACAAACAATAGTTCAACCACAAATGTGCAACACACGGAAAATGGTTGCAAAACTTTACTTACTAATTTGGAAAGATTACAAGATGAAATCGAGTTCAAAACATCAAATTCCAACAACCCGGCACTTTCTCTCTTTAAAGAGTATCCAAAACAGAGCATCAAGAACACCCAAAAATGGGTTCTCTTTGATACTCTCTCTCTACAAAATGAGGCAAAATAGGGCGCAGTCACCCTACCCTACATGAGCTCTCTCCTCTTTTTCTTTTTCTCATTCTAAACCAAAGAGGAAAGGCTTCTTTAAACATGGGGACGCTAAATGTAACCCACCCCTTGGACTAAAAGACAATCCATTGGCCTAAAATAAAGGAGAAAAGTCAATAGAAAAAATAAACAAATGAAGCCCAAAGCTCATATTTGTGATTTGGCTTCATACATATAACATAGGCGAGTCGAGTCATGGTTGCGTCTAATGTATACTAATGGTGATTTCGATAAAAATATTTTGACAAATATTGATTAATTTTTTTTACTCATAAGCTTATATACTACTTTTTTTCATCCAAATCCAAATCAATCTATATTCGATTGATTTGGATCAAAACTTATGATTCAAGGATTTATTTATCAAAATTTTTTTTTTTTTTGGATAAATCAATGGGTGAGAAGGCCCTCTACCCGTTTTTCATTAATAAAAAATAAAGAGGTTACAGCTCAATACTTCACAACCCTAGAGTAGGGCAGTTGTGCCAAGTCAAATACAGTAACTATAATAAAATCTGATGGACAAAAGCGCCAAACTGTAGCCTCAGAATGGGATGTGACTTTTTTAACAAGAATATCAGCTACAGAAGTCCCCTCACAAGGATGTGGGTAATGGATCAGATACGATTAGAGAACCTAGACCTACAATTGGCTGTTGTTATGTGTGGAAGCTCTAAACATCAAGATTTACATGGTTCGTCACATATGTGACTACATCCACAAGCGAAGACGATCGATGATTTTCACTAAATCAAAGAAAGAAAATTACAAAGCAACTTACTTGAGAGAACCAGATATTCAGTCTCCTACAAAGCCTTACAAAGCCTTCTTCTCTGTAAAAACTCCAAAAGTTTCGTTCTATTTTCTATGGATCTTCTTCTCTATGTAAATAACCCCATATATAGAAAAATCAAATCATCCAAAGGGGTCGTATGGGGCTCTATCTTTTTCCATTACTTTTGGGTACATAAGTTTACCTTTATCTAGTATGGACTCTCATGTCTATCCTAACATAATTAAAACTAACCCAAAAATATAAGGGTGCGGTTTCAATTAAGGCACACCTCAAACTTTTATCATAACATGTAATTTTGTTGTAAAAAATTCTTAAGATTATCTTAAAATCTATATTCATATCTAATTATAAAATTTTAAAATCTAAAAATGGTTAAAATCAAGTAGATCTATAAATATATGAAAATCTTGAAAATGGACGGTCTAGATAATGTGTTGCAAGATGCACTATTTATGGGGCTCAAAAACTTTATTTTTTTCATATTCATACATCTCGATATCGAGATGATCGATTAGAGGGTTTTTCAACATTCAAACAACATTTTCGATAGATTTTTGAGGTGCATCTGTGATTCTACATTTTTAAGTTGCAACCTTATATAAACTTTTCCCAAAAATATAATTTTCCTAAATAATAAGAACTACCCAAAAAATACAAAATCCAAATAGAGGTCACATGCCCCTATGACTTGCTAATTTAGATATATACAAAAAATATTTGTTTCCTTAAAATTTGGGATCAAGGTCCCACTAAATATGGAAACCTAGAGATATCATGGCCATTTGTTTGACCCAAATTTTAAAACATGCACTCTTTGCATTCTAATGAACAATTACAAAACGAGAAAAATTTGAAAACACAACCTAAAGAACGTTTTTTAGCCCAATTAACATAGGTTGTCTATTTTGGTGAGATATGTAGATCTAGGCTTTAGAATGTTCCGTTTTCTTTTCAAATTTTTTAGATAACTTTACTATCATTAGATTAACAATGTTAAACAAAAAAATCATTTTGAATTCACAAAGGCCTAGATCTTGAAATTCACCAAATGGACAGTTTGGATTCATTGTTGGAGGAGAACTCATTTTGACCATATGTAGGATGCAAATTTTATTTTTATTGCTTTTTGAGCCATTACGGTTTCCCGTGTTTTTCACATGAAAAAGTGACCCCATCGGATATGCTAGCATATCCAGTGCAGTCGATTTTTCCACGCCATCTGAAATAATTTGGTGGTGCCGAGCCTATGGGCAAAAATACTGTTCATTTTTTCCCATAGGCATTGTGCGCCCAGGTGCATACTGCTACAGTAAACGCCCCACGGCCCAAATTGAATATGGGCCGATCTGACGCTCACAAATGTCTTATAGTGTTTGAATTTATTTTTTTTTTACAAATAAAAATCAATGAAAATTTGAGGCATGTATTATTTTCATCAAGGAACGCTTAATAAAAATATAAAAAAAATAATTTACAAAAAACAAATTGGCCAAAATACCCCTCGAAACTTTTCAGGAGTATTTTCGTCAATTTATTTTATGTAAAAAAAATTTGACATTTTTTCTTAAATTCGCCTATTTTTTAATAGCACACGCCTAAAATTTGAAATGATTTAGATTTATAGAAAGACAATTAAAATTCAAACACTTTTAGACATGTGTGATCGTTAGATCGGCCACAGAATGGCCCAAATTCAATCTGGGCCATTCGCGTATGGCCATATGGGCGTACAA
>NW_006497522.1:106560-134917 GCF_000471905.2 Amborella trichopoda | reverse complement strand
CCCCGGTTAAATAATTATTGGAATAATCAAACATCGAAAAGGCAGTTTGCATAATGGGTAATCTAGGCTATTTTGGATTAGTGGTATGAAAACGATAATGATGTATTTCTCATGTATTTTTCAATTGCATACTTCAATGATATTGTGTGCATTTGATAATAGGATCTACATTCAAAATTTCAGTGGGAATTGTGAGTTATAGAATCATCAATAAAGGGTGTCAGTTTTGACCCTACAAAATTCAAGAACCGTCAATTGAGTTCCGTGATTTTTTCCACCAACCATATGATTTTATTTCTTGCTGAAATTTTGTTGTAACTCACAAAATTGAGTCTACTTTCAAGAAGAAATTTTCTGTAATTTGGTATGTTCTTCATTGAGACTTGAATATCTATATTTATCGAGCCTACTTAAGAGAGTGATATGTGCTTGTGGATATAAATATGCTACCATTATATGTCTATTTTTTTAAAAAAATTTGTTTCAAAGTAAATCTCCATGAGGGTAGAGAGAAAATACAATTTTATTAGACAA
Source organism: Amborella trichopoda (assembly GCF_000471905.2). The sequence continues at coordinate 134,383 of NW_006497522.1, read as the reverse complement.
TGTTCATCATGGATTCTGCAGTATGATTTATTTTATGATGTGCATGTCACTTTTTTTATTTTTCTGAAGAAATTTATTATTTGATATTCACACCATGATGTTATAATTTGGTTTTGAGTCTAGTTTTCAATACAAGAGATTTCAGGAAAAAATTCTCTGAGACTTGAGAGACAATTTTTTTATTGAGAGATGCTCAACTTGATTTTCCTCAGAAAAAATTGTATTATGATGTAAAAGTCACTAAAAGGTAGACCCACTAAATGGTATACTTTAGGGATGGAATTGATTCTTCGAGTCTATTTCAGTACTCAAAAGGATTAGAAAGAAACTCTTTATAAGTTAAGAGATATCATATTTTTATTGTGGGATGCTCATGTTCTATGCTGCAGAAATTAAAAGATGTGGCATGTTAAGGCACATCTTTTGATTTTTAATTATGGAGACCTTTTTAAAGCTCATTTTAAAAGGTTTTATGATAGTCCATGAGTATGGTTTATTATAGTACAACTTCAGAGAGATGTAATACAGAGTTGGCAAGATAAGATACTCTATATGAAGAATGTTCGATTTGGGAATAGCAGAAAAAAGAAGAAATGCAATATCTATAAAAGCATCTTGGTTTCTTCGAAATGAATGGATAAATAGAGTAACACTAAAGATCAGTGGGAGAATCGAAATTGTGATATTTGAAATCTTGGGATGAATAATATTATTTCTTTACGGTGTGAGACTGGGAGAATCCAAGTACCAAAAAGATGGACATGTTATGACAATATATTATCCATCAGTTGCGTGCTCTTTCAAGATCACAAAAATCTTGTCAAACAAATAAAAACAATTAACCAAGAAAGCCCAGGTACCACACTACATAGTTATGAGATATGAAATATATCTCACAATACATGGTAAGATCATATAGGGAAAGAGGATTCAATATATTTTAAATTTATATGCTTTGGTTATATTTTTGCTAATTATTTTATGAATATGTATAGAGTGTATGAACATTAAGTGATAGGTGCTAACATATTTGAAGGAGTCATTTTTTGAATACCCTATGTTTTAGTACCTCATTGTGCTAGAGTATGAACTACTTAAGGTAGTAATATACATGGAGATGTGATTTTATCCAGGGCTTTGAGCCCTAAAGATGAAACACGAGAGATGAGTGTGGCTCGTTAAAATATATAAGCATTAAGGGAGTGTTCTGATGGAACTCGGTCTTAGTGACCATGCTCCCGATAATTTCTATAATATGACATGTTGCATGTGATTATGATCTCTTAATAAATTCTCCATATTTGTCAAAATGGAAATATTTTGTCAAGGCTTTAATAGACATTCTTTATTCATGCTTTATTTTGGATGAAATTATAAGATGGTATTTATGATTTGTTTTTGTAGACATGAACCTGACTTGGTAGGAAATTAAAAGTGAATATGATAAAATGATTTATGAAGGCTAAGCATGTATTTTTAATTAAAATTGGATGATTTAAAAAAAATCTAAGTCTATAAATATGGTTTTGAGAAAACCACATAATCTTTTCTGGTCCATTAAGTCTATAAGTATGATTTATTTTGGATAAAATTATAAGATGGTATTTACGATTTTTTTTTGTGGTCATGAACTTGACTTGGTAGAAAATTAAAAGTGAATACAATAAAATGATTTATGAAGGCTAGTCATGTATTTTAAAATTAAAATTAGATGATTTGAGAAAAACCTAAGTCTATAAATATGGTTTTGAGAAAACCACATAGTCTTTCCAAATCCACTAAATCTGTATGAAAATCATTTTAAATTGTTATACTATTATATAATTATTGCTTGTGAATATATATATATATATATATATATATATCTCAAGTCAATATTTTTATTAAAGAGAAATACGTTGCGTCTTGACAGCATTCATAAAAATTAGAGAACAACTGTCACGCACTAGTTTTTAAATACCCATATGCCTTGACCCATGTTTCTAGTTATTTAAAATCATCGATTACCTAAGACCTTGAACCATAGGGAATGTTGAAGTAAAGCCATCATGTTAGGCTTCCTTGACACATGTTGTGTTGATTAGATAACTTGGTTTGTATGGATTTACTACCAAGACAACTAGTGTGGTTGAACCTTTATGGTTCATGAAGGTTTTGCAAATTGTAAAACCAACAGGTATTGAATTACATATTGCATAAGACTTGTTACGCTACCTCATGATATATGCATAAGAATGTTGAGAATGTATATGTTATATGTGCAATAATTGGGTGGGAGCTGCTACAGTCGCACGTTTTTTTTAGCTGCTTGGATATTCAGATATACAGGTGCAACCTATCTCATGGATCCAGATAATGAGAAGTTTACATATGGATATGTATTCATACTTGGACGGGGTGTAGTTTCTTGGAAATCAAAGATATAGAATGTGGCAAAATTGTCGACCATAGAGGCAGATAAGGATTTTCTGTGACGACACGATGGCGATTTGCATGTCAAATAAGGCACGATTCCATAAGAACTCCAAGCATATATAACCATGTTTTTTCACCTGAGGAATGAGGTGAGATTGAGAAAGATCGAAATCCAAATAAACTAAATATTCCAGTGGGAGCACCTGCTAGTATTTGATAGGCCAAATGGAACAACAGACTATCATGTTGTTCACCCATGGAACCCGAATGTGTGACGCAGGTTGTATGGCTACAAAAGGGAGCAACTTATTTGAAGAACTCCTTTGAGCCCATGAACATATGACCCATGCGAAGAGGGTACGTGATGGTCTTCTGCGATAACAAGTCTGTGATTTGCGAAGCGATATGAAAGATGGGCTACGAGCACATTTGGGATGAGATCCGAGCAGTAAAGAGAAAAAGACGTTGCTTCTATGAATCCTTTTGTGAAAGGATTGATAGAGAAAGCTATGATTAATGTATTGAGAGAGAGTAAGTGAAAAATGCTCGAGAGAGAGATTGTAATTGGGAGAGAGAGATGGAGATGAGAAAAAGTGAGGACGAGAGAATGTAAGGCGTTCAAAGGCCAAGTGAGAGATGTTGGGTTTATGTGGCCTTTAAAGCCCTTATGAGTGCTTGTGAAATGAAATGATATAGTAGAACAAGAACTCAGTGGGAGTATGGTCCCTTGTGGATAATACAATGCAAACAATTTTTGCAGATATTGGGCTGTGCTTGACAATCTAGGTCAGTCGGTTGGGAAAAGCCCATGTTACTTAAGCATAGATAACAAACCAAGAAGGGTTCTAATGAGTCATCCCTTGATTGAGTCGGAGCATATGCCCGGATGGGTGAGCCGAGGGACTGTGTGATCCTTATGTGTGATGGTGGCCAACAGAGACGGGGGCCAAAGCCTCTTCCATGTGACATCACATGACATGCATATTGATAGATCGTTAGGGAAAGCAAGTAAGCCACCTTTAGGGTGAAGCACATGCATGTGCGAGAGATACCCTTATGCACTATAGGAGTTGTGGTCGCACAAGTCTAGGTGACCTTGACTCGTCTTTAGGGCAGGACCTAAAATCCACATACTGGGATTGCAATCCCTTGGCTCATCGACTAGATTTTAGTGACCCACTAATGAACCCCTGCTTGGACTGTGGGTCATGGAAAACACTAGGTCGATCTGATAAAGTAAGTGTGGTCTGTAATCCACAGTTGAAGGTGCAGTGCCCTATGATTGTTGATTTAATTCTTAAACCATATGGATCATATTTCGATCAAATTCATTTAATTTTTTTTATTTTATGATGAAAATTTTTTAAGAATTATTATTTGAATTTTTATGAACCATTAGATATTTTATTTATACTTTTTGAATTTATAAAATTAAAGAAATATATTTTACAATGATTTAAATATTCAAATAATATTTTAAAATTATTTTATTAATTTTAAATATATAAAACTATCATGGGGCTCATTGTGCACATGGGCCCACCATATTTTTGGAAGGTGGGGCCCATGAGTGCCTCCCATGGATGGCATGCCCCACCCTTTATTCTATTTCCTATTTTTTATGACATGTAGCCATATAGTTGGAAGATATTGACTAAATATTGACTCGATATATATTTGAAAGATTTTGTGGAAAGATTGACTAGACTTGTGTTATTTTATAATATGCACAATATTTTGATTAGATTTAATTTATTTAATTTCTATTGATAGGAAAATGATTTAGAAAAGGGGGATAAAGGTTCATGCACCTTCCATAATGTTGATGGCCCAGATGACTCAAATCTCTCACCCCACAAGTCACCCAAGATTAATGGTTCATATTCAATCTCACAAGAAGAGGGATGCCAAGAAAAACCCTAGAAAACCCTAATCTTGTTTAAAGCATATAAAAATGAATTGTCTCTACCCAAAAAATCTCTAAACCTTATCTCTTGTACTTAATTCAATATTTATCTCTCATATCGCACTTAGAATTTCTCTCTCTCTCTCTCTACTAAAGAAAAGTTTCTCTCTCATGAAAGGGCGCATCCCACTTCCCCATCTTTGAGATCCCTCTGTCTTCCATATTGTTAAAGAACCTAAGGGTTTAGGCTATGGAGTTCTTCTCTCTCCCATCTCTCAACTATGGATTTATGGCTAGGGGTTTTAGGGGGTATAACAAAAAGAGAATCCATCTCTCTCCAACTAGGTTGCTAAGGGAATTCAGATAGGGTTTGAATTTGTGATCAAAGGGGTTCATGTTCTATTAGTGTGGCTTGGCCTAAACTTGCTCTCCCGATTGAGATTAAAAGTTGATCATTGATCCCGCGTCATTGGATCGTGGTGACTCGATGTTGGGTGTAATAAGCTCGGTTGAGGTAATCTCTGGTACTCTTTTTTTTTTTTTGTTCTTGTTATCATATTGTTGTAGATACCCCATTTTAAATCTGGCAAATTTTGTAGTTTCCTGAACCCTTAGGACCGTATTATTCTAGTAAACCCAAATCTATAGCCCACACAGTGTACCCTATGATCTAGAACCATTTTGCCTGCCCAGAATCCTGTAGATACCTTGTTTTCACCCAGAGTTCTGCAAGCGCCATGTTTTACCAAAAATATCATTAAAAATATTGGAAAACTTCTTTTTGACCCAAATTTTTTCTGAGAGCTTCACAAGAGGCTGAGGAACATACCTGAATGGAAATTTTTATTTTGGACCAACTTTGGTTTAGGCGACACAAGGCTTGTCGCCCAGCCTAGACTGGGCAACATGAGTGGTGCCGCCTAGCCGACTAGGGCGACACGAGTGGTGCCTCCTAGCCGACTAAGGCAACACTACTAGCGTCACCCAGCCCTATTCAGGCCCAAATTAGAAATTTCTCTTGTGCATCGATTTATTGCATTTTTGTGTAGTTTTTACCATATTTGTTGGGGCGACACTATGCGTGCTGGTGTCGCCCAAATTCGAATCCCCAAATATTTGGTTGAGGGATCTGTTGGTTATGGAAGATGCCCTTCTCAAGAGATCTTTGGCCCTTATAAAACCTCATTTTCATGGCCATATAGTAGGAGAGAAAAGAAAAGATTGAAACCCTAGCCCCTTTTCTTAGAGAAAGTTAGACTCTGGAAGTCAACTTGGTGAGCTCATGGACCCTAATCTAATGAAAAACTTTAACCCTAAGCCTAAGAAACCTTAACCTAGACCGAAGGAACCCTACTTTTTTAGTCATCCCTAGGGCACAACAACCCTTTTAAAACAAATATCTTCTGGTCAACATCTGAATCAGAGAGGCAAAGAGGATGCTGGTTCTGATACAGGCGAGCCCTCGAAGCCTCAGGGGTCCCGAGCCATCCGGCCCGGTTTCGTATTGTTCTCTTACCATTTCTTTCTTCTTCTTCTTCTCACTGTTTTGATTTTTTTTTGATTAATTTTGGTCCATTTGCTGCTTTAAACTCGTGTTTTGATGTTTTGGATTATGTTGGCTTTGCCATAGATCTTAGAGCAGATCTGCTTGTTCATGGGAAAATCTGGCTTCAGATCTGAATTCGATTTGTCCCACTTTCTCTACCACATTATTTTTTATCAGTTTAAGGTGTTAAAATTCGAGAGGTCTTCGTCACCGTGGGGCATTTCGAGCTTGATCCGAGCTCTAAAGCACGAGTTTTATCCATTGTTTTTACTATTTTTAGTAAAACAAAAGTCCTAAAATTCGGTTGTGACTAGGATCCAGGGTTTCGGCATTGTGAAACCTTGTCTTCCTGGGCGACACTAGCAGTGTCACCCGGGCAACACCACCAGTGCCGCCTAGGTCCAGGGCGACACGCCCCCTGCCGCCCAAATCCAAAAGTCTCAGAACTTTCTAAGACTTTGTAGTCCTATTCCAGGGACTCTCTTGTGACTGATCAAAAAATTTCAGATTAAAAAAAAAATTTTTAAAATACAAAAAAATATTTTTCTTAATAGAAGTTTGTTCCAACTGCACTTTTCTGTTTTTACTTTATTTTAATTTATTTCATCAGAAAAATTACTTTTCCTGCTTCTGCAAGTTTATTGTAACCTTATTTCATCAAAATTAAAAAAAAAATAATTTTTTTTTTGTTTGGGCGACACTAGCAGTGTCACCCATCCTGTATAGGCATCAAAAAGTAGTGTCGCCCAGTTGCAGTGGCCCCAGAAATTTCTTGGGACCCCACAGGCCTCTTCTAGAGGCTGTTGAATTCCTATTCACCAATTTTTGGCTTAAATAAAATTATTTAAAAAAATATTTTGCTTCAGATAGGTATGTTAAGTTCCTGGCTTTTTTTTTTATTTTAGTTTTTTAATTTTGATTGAGATCATTTTTTCCCTGCTTTCATCATGCTTAGTTTAATTTTGTTTCACCAAAGTTAAAAAGATAAAAAATTAAATTTTTTTAAAAAAATACATTGAGGGTTACTTGCATTCTTCCTGAACCGTGTCCCATTTGAGTCACGCTCGACTTAGCACGGACTGTGCTTGGTCTCACTTTTTTGACTGTACCTTCTTAGGGGTTACTTACCCCTCCATCTATACTGTGCTTCGAGCGGGCTTCACCTTGAAGCGCGCATCGCTAGGCACGACTAGTGCCAAGCGCTCGCTTTATTTCTTCATTGCATTGTTCGCTTGACAATTATTTTTGATTGCGTGCTTCTTTACACACTCCAGCACACACCGGACTGCGAATGCCAAGGAAACCAACAAACAAATATTTCAAAAAACCCCAAAATCTGCGTTAACGGTGTGAGGGGAACCTAGCTTTGAGAGTCGATGCTATTGGGGTTCGCGTAACGTTAACTATGAGCGTCTCTCTGTAATCCTTTGCCTCCACGCAACTCCGAGTATAGTAGGACCTGGTGAAAATCCTATAATAGGAGGTCAGAACCTATGTGGGGACCTATATCATCCTAGCAGCATTTCAATAGTTAGGAACCCACTCTTAAGCCAAGCTTGCATATAATCTAAGTCAAATGTTTTCGTGTGTTGTGCTTGCTTATTTTTGCTGTTTAATCTTAGATCTCAGTCCGGACTCGCTTTTGGTCTGAGCTAAACCCTCTGGGATCTGTGGGGTCCAAAAAGTCTTCAATTAGAGGTAGAGTCCCAAGGATCCACTCCTAATCCTGAGATTTGTGTGGTCCAAAAAGTTAGCTTCGCCCAAGAAACTATGAATAGTCAAGGGGTCTGACCGAGCATCATCTTACAGGGCCTTTTAGGCAACCAAAGTAGAAGCCGAGCAAGGGAAGAAGTTCAGGCCTTATCTAATGCCCATTCTCAGAACTCACACCAAGATAACCCTGAGCATAGCGATCTCAAAACCAAGACCCATCTAGGTCTAGGGGATTTAACTCAGCCTCGAGCCACCATATTACATCTCATGATGACCTACACACTATACGCAGCAGAGGTGTCAATCTAGACGTACCCTTAGGCGAGATGGGCATCCAAGCTGCCCTTAAAAGTCAAGTTGACCTAAGTTACACCATTCATGCCCTAGCTTACGGGTTGATCCCAAGCCAACTTAGTGGGATAAGTCAACCCCTAGTGCAACCGAGTTAGCCGATTCTTCAATCAGTCCCTCTAGTTGATCTGGTCCAACAAACTATGCAATTTTCACAACCGATGGCGACACTTATGGGTCAATACGCCCCTCAGGAACAAATGTATCAAACTGCTTCGGTGACTGCGGCTCATCAAACTCAAGCCCATGCATCAAACTCAAGCCCATGTAGGCCAACATGTACCCCAAGTCTCGACTCATCAGTCTATGCTTGGGAACCCACCGACCGGTGGTCCTACTATCATGCCAAATACCCAACTCGAAGGAACCATAAAAAGCAATACAAGATATCTTTGTAAGAATGGGTATGTATGAAATTCTTCCTCCAAAGGCCTATGTTCATGAGACCCAGGGAGGCATGGAAAACCTTCCCCTGGGTTTTTTCATCCCAAAATTTAGAAACAAGGTCAATGGAAAGAGCAATCTAGATACTCATGTCAACGCATACCTCCTCTTCGTTTGAGCTTTGCGAGATAGGCCTAACCAGCTGAAGGTCATATTTTGACAAACATTGTCTTGCGAGGCCTTAAATTGACATCAGAGAACAATTTTTGCTCAATCACACATCACTGTTTGAACACATTTTTCATCACCTTGGTCCCTGATGCGGAATAAAGAAGAAGCACGTCAATAAAGCCTTAACATACAGTAGAAATTCCTACAATCTCAGAATAACCCCAGAATTAGTCAAGATCTTCATAACTACTTCAAGAGGCCACCTTTCAAGTTTCATCGCAATCAGACATATCTCAGGCAGTGAACACAAAGAAACAATTCCAGAAAAATTGGCCTCTAACATCCTGAAATGGACCCTATAACAAGAACTGTATTTTTGATGCATCAAACAGATGAGGGACCACTGCCATTAAATCCAGCACAATCAAAAACCCATATGGGTCAAGTTTCGGCTTAATCGAGCACTCCAGGATAAAGTTATGGGTAAAATAGTGAAAAGGGGTTCGCCGCACACTATTCCCGTGTGGCCACCCTGCACCAAAACACCATTAAAGGTAGTTCTTTTTACAGTCACAGGTAGTGACTTTCGAGGCCCATATCTCACTCGTTCTGAGTCGGATCATACTCAAATTTTGTGAGCGTGTTCATCTCATCAAGATGAGCGTTTTGATATGTAGTACGCCCCATGACCACCCAGTAGGGAGAAAAACTAGAGAGAAGTTGTTAATCCGTGAAGAAGTTGCAGAAAATTCAGTAGCGACACGCTTCACTCAAATGACCAAATCGCGGCGCTCCCGCATCGGATCAATGCCAAACTAATTTCATCATATGCGTAAGGTTCAGGGCTTCCATTGGTCCAAACCCCATACATGATGAACTGTTTGATTTTTTGCACGCAGGCGATGAAGTGACTGTAAATTCCAGTCGCCGGATTCTAGATTCCGGCCAAAACCCAAAAGTTATGAAATCTTCAATCGGGCTCCAAATTGTCTTTCTTTTGTTGCCACGTGATCGTGACGGCATGCTCAGTGCACTACAACGAAGAAATCATGAAAAAACATTGAGGAACGAGCACACTATCGATCCGAAGTTTTCAAGATTCATGTAAATATCAAGTCTCATGATTGTGGTCTAAAAACATAATTCATGACTCGAAGTTGGTATCAAATTGATCGTCATGCTGAGCCCTACAAGAAGACAATCATCTTTCGATCAAACGTGCATCAAAGCAACCCCAGATCAATCACGAAAGATCATGCAAGTTCTCAGCCATCAACATGGGCTGTTTTGAAATTCTGTCTATTGTTAGGCAGGGGCAAAACAATCCTTTTTTACCCTATTTTCATAATTTTCTTTAATTCAATTAAATTGTAATTATCATCAATTTAGCTAGTTTTTTGGTATCCAACCATGTTTGGACCCAATTCTATATAAATATGCAAAGCCTAATTGTAAACAACCTTTGGTTCATTCTTCAATCATTCAATAAAGATTTCAATAAATAGTTCATGGGTACATCTTGGAGAGAGAGAGAGAGAGGAGAGAGAAGAAAAGGGTTGGTACCCTCAATAAGGTAGTTTTCTCTTCCTCCTCTTTTCTTTCTCATAACTATCCCTCTCTTTCTCTCCTCTTTTCTTACTCATCTCTATCTCTCTATCTTCTTCCTCTTTTCTCTCTCATCTCTATCTCTTTCCTTTTCCTTCTTTTTTTCTCTCTCGTCTCTCTCTTTCTCTTTCCTGCTTTCATCTTTATCTCTTTCTCTCTCTTCCTCCTGTGGTTTATCTTGTCTGTCTTTCTTTGCTCCTCTTTCTTTCTCCATTCACGCATGGCGGGCCTATCATCTGGTGTGATGCCTTCCTATTCATGAGACGTGAACAGTGACCCAGGACTTAACCTGGATGGTGGGCCAGGCCTGTGAAAAAATTCTCTTTCTTCTCCTCTATCATAGACCGCACAAGCCATTTACCGCCTATGTTTTCTCTCTCTTCCTTTTCGTCTGTCATAGACGACGCACACCTATCGCCACTTGTGCTTTCTCTCTCATTCTTATTTTCTGACACAGACGATGCAAGCTTAGCGCCCCCTATGTTCTTTCTCTCTTTTCTTTCTTCTGACACAATCAACACAAGCCTATTTGTGTTCCTTCTCTCTCTCTCTCTCTCTCTTCTGTCGCAGATGGTAAAAGCACATCACCGCCTGCATTCTTTTTCTCTCTTCTCCCTTTATGTCATAGCTGATGGAGGACCATCGCCGTCTGAGTTTTCTCTCTCCTTATCTTATTTTCGTCTATGTTTTTGTTTACCTTTTCTTTTCCCTCTATCGTCTCTCATGCTCTTCATCTCTTTTCCTTCTCCTTCTTCCCTTCTTTATATTCCCTTCTTCTTCTCTTATCCTTCTTACTTTCTCTCTCTATCTGATCTCTATTCTTTTGTTTGATTAAGAGGGGATGAGACTAGCCATTGTGTCTAGCTAGTTTGTATTGGTACTGTCGTCTAGTAGTAATTCTGTTGAGCCGGTTTGAATTATCGAGCCCGTTTTACTACCACGTTGGGTCAATTACTTACTAGTTTAGTCACTATGTCAGTCTCAACGCTTGGTCAAATTCTTCTAACCCCAATATTTCTTCTTTCATTCCTCTCTTCCTCTTTTTGAATGTGCACGCTTGTGTACATTCCCAAAAGGCGAGGTGGGGTCCTTGACCCACTTGTCTTGTAACATTTTCCATATGTGTGTGATTGCAAAAACAGGAGAATACGAGGCAAGGGTGGTGATTTCGAACTAGTTTTACGACTGTGAGGCTTTCTTCGTGATCTAAGAGAGTGCTCACGCGGGCCAGCCAGAGTAAATCCCAAACCCACCTTAAATTCCTCTCTCATCGGTTGGTCTACCTGCCCTTGTTTTTGAGTAAGGTTCCTGAAAAAGTGATATGAAGTCCCGATTCAACTCGAGATGCATGCTGCTAGGTCATCTAGATCTAGAGGGCGCGATCAAGGCACTTAACCAGCTTGGCGACTCTACTGGGGACATACTAGCCCTTCGTCGAATTATACTTGTTTGGTTAGTTTCTCCTTTGATTTTATGGTTTTCACACTTGTGACTTCCGGGTTCTGTAACCCATTTATCCGGCTCGGGGACTTCCTTATCCTTGCAATCGTGAGTGTCCCCAGGGAAAAAGTTCCTTCAACTTCGTTCCAAACCTTCCTTTTGAGCAAAGACCCCTACGTCTGGCTCTTAGGTCTTAACCTGGATTGGTGTGAGGTGGGACTTAAAGGTCCCTCACTCCCCATCTCCTCGCTCTAGTGGAACCCTACCAAGGCACTCTGCATAGGCGGCACACATGCCACCATTCACAACATGCACTCTGTTATTGAAAAGTCACTTGTCGGTCGTATTGCTAAGGTACGTCAAAAGGTTGCCCAGTCCTTTGCTGCAAAAGGCAAATAAGTTTTTGTTGCTTCTGTGGGTCGTCGTAAGGTTTCCCCCCACACTACTGCACCACCAGGAGTCTCTATCCCTAGAGGCTTGACACATCGAGGTAGAAACCCTTGGGCTTCCATCTCTCACACACACCCTAAGTCTCGTGGGCCTCCCACTCGAGTCACAGCTTGGGGCAACTCTTGTATTGCCTCAAGCCAATGCCCAAGACCGGGCCACCTTGGGCTAAGTCCTTTACACGCTATGCATGTGAATCCCACCACTCAGGGCAAAGCCATCGCTATGCCAACCGAAGTACATAGGGAACGACTTCCTCGGCTCCTACTCATCACACACTAGCGCACCCTGTAAGGGGCAGGCTTCCACCTATTTCCTTATAGACACCTGCTCACGATTCTCGACCTCCTAAGGCCAGTCAATCTGCTCGAGCTTGGGCTGACCCCAAAGTCGCCCATGATCCGTCTTCAAGAGGTGCACACGTGCCGCATCCTCACACTGCTACTCGCCGCTTCCGACTCAGGCATCATCGTGAGTCGATCATTTCATCGCCTGCCCTATCTCTTTCGAGCAAGCACCTCAAACCTTGGTACTTGAAGACATTCCCCAAGAGTACCGTCTTGGACCAGTCGTATTATCTCGGTCATGCCCTTGGAGCCTATAAGAAAGCTCGGGGCAAAGACCTCATGAGAGACCCTGTCCTTCTTCTCCCTCGACCCAGGCTGACTTCAATCCCTGGCGCTCATCCTTTTCTACACCTGATGGAGATAGCTCTCTCTTACGCGAGACCAGTTGACCAGTCGCAGTCCTGTTCGCAATTCTGACATGAGATCCATCAAAGGCTCAAAGCTAAGCGCGACAGGGGTCTACGAATTTCTACTAGAGAAGCGGTTAAGAAAGTTGGGACACCCTGCTCTAACAACCTTCTTCACCAGAATCTCTTCTACCCTCTTCAAAAGATAAACCTTAAAGAACATGAATGAGATTCCTTCACCGTGGTTAATGTCGTTGAAGATGACCCAGCCACCTAGCAGCCACTGTCCCAAGACCATCGAGAACCAGTCCTTACACGCTCAGTGTACAAGAGTCGAGTCCAGTCAGGGCATGCTGATCCCCTACTAACTGACTTGCCATGTGAAACCCGTAAGGCGCAAAAGCCATTGACTGTATCTAAGCCTGACCTCCCTGGAGAAATGGTCAGTGTCATGGTTATACTTGCTGACTCTCAGAAGGCCCGTATGGAAAGGTTAGAACAGATGGTTTAAGAAATGATGGACAAGATCGACCGTATGGAGGTCGCCCGACACTCTGCTAACCATGAGGTCAATTTCAATCATTTGAAAGATGTACTTTCCAAGCAGCCTCCTCCTCTTGCCTCACAGGACAATTATGTTCCTCACCCCTTCTGTCAAGCAGATATTGATGCTATGGTACCTCACAGCCTGAAGAACAGGCAGATCCCAGGTATACAAGGCAGGACGCTTTACCACAAGCCATACCGTTCTTACATTGATCAGGTTCCCTTCTCCTAAGACTATAAGAAAGGGAAGTTTTGCTCGTTATGATGGAACTACATCCCCCTGTCAACATATTTCCCATTTCCAAGCAGCATGTCGAGAGACAACGTCTGACCGGAGACTCCTTCGTCAGTTCGTTTAAACTCATGACGGCCCTTGCCTTCCAGTGGTATGCTCGGCTGCCTCTAAACTCAATACGTAGTTGGGAGGAGATGATGAAATTGTTCTATCAGTGTTTCTATGAGGTCGAGAGGGAGGTCCAAACCATTGAACTTCTCAACCTAACCCAAGAGCTAGATGAACCAGTGGATAAATTCATATCAAGGTGGAGAGATCTGACGGCTCACCATCCCAACCCTATGCCTGAGAAGGAAGCCGTTCAACCTGCGTTCGAAACATGAGACTTGAGATCGCCCTACATGTTGAGGCTTCCAAACCAACCTCCATGTCAGACCTAATCTCTAAGTCGGTGAGCATAGAGAGCTTGTCACGTTATCATAATGGGTCACGACAACAATCTTCAAATTTTGCAAACAATCGGGGCAATGGTAATTCTCAAGCCAACGCTTGGGGCAACCAACAAAAAGGAGTGATCAGTGCATCTGTCACAGTTAATGATCCAAAGAAGGTCACCTCCCAAACTTTAGACCTCTCCAAAGCTATCAGCATAGCAAAGACAACACCTCAAATAGGCAAACAACAACAGTCATACATTCGGGTGCCTCCACCTTAATCGAAGTGAATATTGGATCATCCATCAGAATAAAGTTTATCCCTTTGAAAAGGAATGGGTGAATGCATTGCTTCGACTACTACTGGAACAAAATATGGTTGAATTACCCGATAGCAAGTTTCCTGACCAAGCTAGTCTTGATATGCACGCAAAATACTGTGCCTATCATTGAAGGGTAAATCACCCGATAGAGGACTATTTTACACTTAAAGATCGCATCAAGGCTTTGATCCAAAAGGGGTCAGATTAAGCTTGAGGAAAACAAGGCGCTTGGGACAACGAAAGCCTCTAACATAGTGACAATTAAAATAGAAGATGATGCGCCTGATCTCCTTCAAGCGTTTTTTGTCATGATCCTTCAACTAGCCCTTATTTCACCAAAGCCAGCACGGCAACCCAAGTGCATTGCTAAGGGAACAGATAACCAATGGTGCTCATGCCATCAGATATGGGGACATGTTCTAAGCGAATGCTCCAGTTTTCATGAGATAATCACGAACAAAATACAAGAATGCATGAATCTTGTAACCTTCCACAAGAGGATCCCCAAATCACAGCTTCACCGGTGCAAGTGGACCTCCCGACACAAGACCTAGTTAATGTTGATTCAGATCTTGCTAAACCCTCAACTTCCCAACCATGGATTGTCTACCATGGGCGAAGCAGACTTAAGTCATTAAAATGAGAGGCAATCCATCAAGCTAGGGCCATCCACAAACCTAGTGAGATGAATCAAGCACCTCCAAATGCACCCAAGAGGAGATGGGCCCCAAGAAGGGCTCACAGAAGGAACAAGCCTCCTCAATCGCAGGTCGAGCAAGAGTTCCTCAGGCCTCTTCCTCCCTTGCCGACTTTTCAGGATTCAATCCCTGACATAATTATCCTTCTCCCTTCACCTTATAAGGAGGACACTCAAGGTCATCCGTCACTCAACACATGTCTAATGAGGGTGACGACATTAAAAGCACCCTCGAGTGGTCTAAGTAGGGGAAAGACCTAAAAGATTCCCTGCACATGTCCAATTCGGGTGATGACGTAAAAAGCTGCCTAGATAGGTCCAACAAGGGGAACGACCTTAAATCCCCCTCAGTTACTAACTCTTCTTCTTCTTCTTCCCCCTCCTCTTCGGTGTCTCTTGCAGGTACAGCCTTGCAATGTCCAGACTTCGAGGCGGCTGAGAAAGGCGTTAGCCCAAACGGCTGGATTCTTAATAGTTGCTGATGCCTTAGCAGCTCGAGCTCGGGCTAAGCCATCTTCTTCTGCTGGTAAGCATAGGAAGTCAGAGCCAAAGAAACCTCAGTGGCCACCGGAGCTGGACTTTGAGCAGAGGTTGATTGAATCAAGAGGAAAGAACCTCTATTATCAGAAAGCTTGTCGCATGATACAAGTCTCAGAGGCCACACCCATCATGGGGAAAATGAGGTTGGGGTCAAGAAAGACGCTACAACCCCCACCTCGGAAGCCAAGTTTCTCAAAATCTCCTAGTTTGCCGCTTCTTCCTAATCCAAACACAAATAGCTTACCCATCCTCCATCTCCTTGGTTCCTTCCTTGCCCAAATACCCTAAACAATCCACCTATTTTCCAATTCCTGTGGATGCCTCTGATCCCATATACTCAATCACTTTCTAAGCCTCAACCTAAACAACTCCCTATCCCCGTTAACCAAACTAACCCAGCTAAGCCGGCTGCCCAACCAAGCCAGTCAGCTGACCAAAATAAACCTTGCCTTCTCAAACCTGCTCCTCAACCCAGCATACCTCCCAAACCAGTGGCAGGACTAGGAGTACAAAGCCTTGACCAAGAAAAGCTGAAATATGTTGTAATAGGGCATCTGAGGAAGCTTCCATCCTTGCTCAGCATCTACGACACCCTCATGCTCTCAAAGGATTACCAGATGGCTTTGGTTCAGGCTCTTTCTAATCTAGAGGTGTACGAGACCAAAGTGGAACCCATTGAGGTGGACCCAGCGATTTTAGGTGGATGTATACCAATCACCTTTTCAGAAGACGATCTACAATTGGGAGAAAAGTTACACAATCGCCCTCTCTTTGTGACTGGCGAATTACTTGCATATCCAATCAACCGAATTATGTTGGATGGAGGGTCAGCAGTCAACCTTATCCCAAGGATAATCCTCTTCTGATTGGGATTAGGGTCTAAAGACCTCACTCCGATGCACATCACAGTTCAGGGGTTCAACAAGTTAGGAGAGAAGCTGGCTGGCACAGTCCACCTTAACCTTAAGATCAGTGATTGGAATGATTACGCTCAGTTTCATGTAATCAACACCGACACTTCCTACAACATCCTCCTCAGCTGACGATGGCTCCATGACCTGGGGTGGTTCCATCGACACTACACCAGTGCTTCAAGTATAGTCGAGATGGGAGACAACTTACGGTCTACGCTGACAAAATATCGTTTCCTGTAGCTGAAACTCACTATGATGATGCTAAGTATTATTTCACAGATCTGGTGTCACCTCAGAAGCCGAATGATAGGGATCACAAGTCTACAATTAAGATAGGGTCTTTGCCTCATGAAGATGTTGAAGACATGGGGAAAACATTGGTAAACATGTTCAAAGAAGAAGAAAGGCAAGGTAGAATTCTCCCTCTGACCCCTATTCCTTCTAGCCTCCCTACAACCGTTCATGAAGAAACTCCACCTTCACCTGAAGAGGAGGCCTCGCCCTCTTCTGAGCCACCTTCGCAAGAAGATGAACAAAAATCGCTCTCAAGATTGAGAAGGTCACGGAGACAGAACTCCTGGTTCCAAAGGTTACTTACACACCAGATTATCAAAAGGTCCTGCATATCCCTATTGCGCTCTTGAAAGCTGAATTGGCATCCCAGGCGCCACAGAAGGTGCTTCAAACCTCTGTTACTGAGGATATTCCTCAAGTATTGCGTTTCCTAGATTCTATAGAGGGAGAGTAGTTGAGAATAGGGCATCCTACTTGTCCTCAGGAACAAAACCCCCTGGCATAGTTAAGAAGCGAGGTTCGTAGTCTCCCGAGCCAATTGAAGGTCAAGCGTACCGCTTCAAAATATTTGAAGGAGTTCGTGCCTGAGACCAAGAGTTAATATGAACATGAAGTAAAAATGTCGCGAATAGAAGCCAAAAACCCCCTGACTGGACTATCTATAGCGAGCAAGTTCATCAAATGATGAGAAAAATGAATTATGAGCCCATGTCCAATCAAACTTTAAAAGGAGAAAAAACAACTGCTCCTCCGCTTGAGGTTATCAGAACGACAA
This sequence comes from Amborella trichopoda, assembly GCF_000471905.2. The sequence goes on along the minus strand of NW_006497522.1, from coordinate 116,953 downwards.
CAATTTTTCACAAGACAAAGCAAGGCCTAGGGTTTCCCTCTGCGAAAAGATAGAAACAGTAAAAGCCCTGAGTCGGAGACTACCTAGGAGTGGGATATCAGATCCAAAAAAACAAAATGAATAATGGAATTATGCAGCAAAATGAGACAAAAAGCAAAAGGAATTTTCATTCACAAGCTCAAACTTTGCAATTGCTGGTGTATAGAGAAGGAAATAAGAAGAAAAAGAGAGGACATTTTCTAAAATGATCAATTATTTTATTGATCTCTGCTCTGCACACTTCGAAGTAAGCCTTGGTGTCCTGAATACGTTCCTTTAGTTCGGACACCATTTGAGTTTCTTCCTCCCATGCCACAGCTTCGGACTTAGTGATGTGAGTGAGTTTTGATAAATCTGCGACCAAAGAATTCTCCATGGCCCTTCTCTGAAATATATCTTTCTCAAGCTTAATGATTTCCTAACTTAATATTTGCATCTCCTCTCTTATTTCAACCATCATTTTGAAGCAGCTCATCCCTCCCTTTTGGGATCGAGTTGATGTGCAATCATAGTGGTCTTCTTCTCAATGCAAGAATCTATTACCTCGCAGCGACACGAGATCGACGCCCCCAAGGAAGCTAGCTTCCTGGTTTTCGCCTCATGGTGCAGTCTTTCCGACCGCCAACTCTCCAACTCACTTAGGGTAGCATCAAAATGGGAAAGTACTTCTGGTGCATTCTCAACAACAGCGGTCGTGGCAGAAAATTCCCTCAGTTTGGCCAATGCCTCGTCTAGCTCATTGAAAGGTAGCTCTCTTAAACCCTGAAGGTTTGCACGAAGCATGCCTGCAATCATACCAGAAACCCCGCTGAAAGTAGGCCTAGATGACATTGTTGGGATTCCCACTACTAAAGAGACTTCGGTTTCACAGACCGGGCCTGTAGAAGTGATAACTATCTGAGCCATTGGCTCTCCCAGAATGATGGCGACGACGGAGTTTGGAGCTACGTGCACATCAGACCTAGAGGCAAACCCCACCTCAACCTGCCTTGATTCTTTGATACCAGCCTCGTCGCCTTAACCTTAGCCTATGGGGGTCACTACTATTGTCCCAGCATCCTCCAAAGAAGCTTTTTCCCCTTGCTTCGCACCCTCTTGAGCCCTCACGATAGTATTGGCAAGCTCAAGAGCTGCCTCTTCCCTTTGGCCCTCAACAATTACAAAGAGCTCAGCCCTTCATCTTCACTATCAGTGCCCTTGGGGCAGCACCCTCATGGTACTCTGGGGCATCATTAACCATAGGCCCTTCCTCTTGAATCATGGCCCTTGCCTTTGTTAGGGCACTAAATTCCTGAAGCACAGAGGCCAAGTCGATAGCCAGTTCCCTTCCTAGAGCAATACCTTCAGAGCTTTCAGACTCATTAGTCTCCATGTGAACCAGAGCTGAACTAGGAACTGCCCTTGGACTTAGAGACGCCTCTCCAAGTTCTGAAGTCATTTCCCGATCAGAAGCAATAGCAATATGCTCAGTAGGGCCGGAGTCTTTCATCTTAGTCTCTGAAGAAGAAGAGAATAGCTCAAGAGAGATAGAAGATGGTGGAGAAAGAGAAAAAGGTGACATTGGTGGAGTTACTAATGAATCAGAAGAAGGAGGGCTATCTCCTGACTCCAAAATCATAGGAAGTTTGGCACCCCAACGTCTTCGAGTATGTCTGCTAGCGTGAGCCGGTGCACGAGTACCGGTAGGGGTGGAGCGTTTCCTTTTCTTTACCCTTGTTGGAGGAGGAGCAATCGCTTTAGAACTCCCTCCTTGAGAAGGGCCCACAGCCAATTTACTGTGAGGACCACTCCCGATCAGTGCGTTCGAGTCCTGAATGGGACGCCCCTAATGACCAGGGACCTTTCGGCCCTCACTCCATTTAAGGATGGAACCAAGTTTATCAAAGATGCTCCCAGTTTTCTTCTTCGTGGCAAGAAATTGCGGCGAAGTGTCATCGGCCGCTATCTCTGGAGAAAGCCCAAGAGCCTCCCAGTTCAAAGGATATCCCAAGACAAAGACCTCGTCAAGACCAGAAGTATCCACCAGTCTCCTATGTCTAGTCTCCTGATGTCAGTTTCTGTTTTCCCCTTTCCACGGGTGATCAACATCCCAGTATCTTCGACTGGTGATTCTTCACCAGTTTGCATAGCCCTCGATCACCCGAACCCTTTTGCCGAAATGAGGTAACACATACTTGCTAATCTCGGCCATCTTTAAACATGTGGAGTAAGCGGTCCGTATGTGTCCAGGCAACTAGCACTCTCGAAGAGTCCCAAGCTCCTATTTCTTCCCCGTGTTTATTTTGTCGCATTGCTTTTCGAAAAACACAGAGAAAGGGCAGCTCTGATCCAGCCCATGCTGACAGGCGAAGCGATGAGGGAAATACCCTTACAATCTGGCACTGTGCGGGTCCGATAAGGTAAACTCCCCCTCTAATGCTCGAGATGAACATCAACTCCCTGATAGTTGTGGGAGCATCGTCTAGCTCCTTTCTCAATTCATCAATGAAAGCACGATTGGTAAAGCTTTCAACTGGAATGGGACTCGACGCATATTTGAGAAGTCATGCCCGAACAAGCTTCGAGCCTCCCCCGGGTTGTGAAATAAAGGATTTGGGCCGGCAATCCTCATCAAGAAGGGGCATATCTTATCTACTAAGCCTTGGCTCTTGACATAGGTGGCAGGGAAATAGGCCCCTAGCCACCCATATACATAATGGATGGGGAATGGAGTCTTGAAGTCCCTAGGGAATGCTTCTCCTTCGACAATTTCATTCCCTCCCTCCTTAACTTTGTAAGCCTTTCCACGAGAGATGGCCCACAAGCCATGGTAAATATTGTACAAAACTAGTTGAGCAAGGGCATACTCACGCCCTCTTGCTATGTCGCAAGCCACATAGAAGGTGCTTGGATGAATGTCATCCGCCCCTTCATGGAGCACGAATTTGCATAAAAATAAGGCCAAATATGTGGCCAAGAAGGCACAATCGTCTGTGGTCTCAGATTAATGAATGGGAGGTGTCCCCTTTACAACTGCCTTCCCTTTTCCTTTTAGCGTACCTCGAGCACCTTCAGGGTAGTCCCCACAAAAGAATTTCACCCATTTGGTGAAGGTTACCCGATCATTGCTGAAATGGGCATGGAGCAATTAGTAAACCTCGAAAACCTTTCAAAGACTAGCAGGTGGCTCTTTTCTCCCCAAGCTAGCACCACCAAAGATGACTAAGTTCTGGGGTACAAACTCATCATACATGGCCTATATCAGCGGAAGGCCCTCGATGAAATGAAGATCTACTAAGGAGATTCCTGCTTCCCCATGCTCAAGAACGCAGGTGTTGCTGATGTGGCTCCATGTCTCGAGAAGTACCTTGATAGTATTGGAGCACTGATCATAGTAGCTGGTCTAGCACTGAACCGTTGCTAGCAAAGAAGCGCGTTCAAGAATGCTCCTGTGCGACACCAACACTCTAGTGGTCCAGGAAGACTATCCCTCTAAGTATTGGTGCTCCCCCTATACTCAAAGACCTTTGCCTGACCACATTAGTCCCTTTGTTTGCACCATTCGCTTTCCTAGGGTGGGCAAGTTCTCCCCATAAGCTATATTCTTATGCGTACAATGAAGGAGCACCACCCCTTCTTCAATACTAACAGTGTTGTTATTGTCCTCTCGAACTTCAAAATGAACAGGGTCAGTGATAAAAGTTACACTCAAAGGCCCCTCTAGTGCCGGCTATGCTTCCAGAAGCCTAGTGTCGATTGCGTCTACAAAGGTTTAGCGCTGGCTGTGATTTCAAAAGCTTAGTGCCGGTTGTGTTTTCAGGAATCCAGTGCCGATTGTGCACTCAAAGCTTAGCATCGACCGTGTTTGCTAAACGCTTAGTGTCAATTATGTTTGCCAACGTCTAGCGCCTGCTATGTCTTCAAATGACAATTGTCCCTCGGGTTCAAATCTCTCGCACGTGCTACAGATTCTGCACGCGCCCCTGACAACTGCCACCACGTCTTGGCCTCACATGCATAGAATGATGATCATACGCCTTTTGGCAACTGTCCACTTCTAGTGACGATCCGTCTCCCTTTGGTTTCGGCCGGAATTTCGCTTCCGTAGCCGGAGGCCCTCTGCAACCTTCCTCCAAGTCATCAGGAAACCACTTGTACCCGCCGAAAAGTTGTTAAAATTGATGAAAAGCCACGGGCAACCTCCTGCTACAATTTCTGCCCCTTCTTCCCTTCGCCAAAACCTTCAAAATCACTGCCAAAGTTCCCTATTTCCCCAAAAAACTGCTTGCACTGGCTAAGAAACTTCTGCAACTCCAATTAATCCCTCCTCTTTTCCTGCTGGTGTCTCCTTGCTTGGTCAGAACCTCCCCTGCTTGCTGACAAGCTTCTGCAAACCCTTGCCGGGACACTATGCGATTGTCGATGCTCTCACTGGAAACCTCACCCTCAAAACCAAAATTTCACATTAAGTGTTTTTACTACTCGGTGAAACAGTGAAAATGGGGTTTATCCCCAGTAGAGTTGCACCCTGACCGTGACGTATTATCCCCAACAGAGTGGTACCCAGGTCGTCCAACCCAGGCCATGACTTCTCATCCCTAGTAGGAGTCATACTCGTACTGCAGCTCATTATCCCCAGTGGAGTTAGGGTTTTTACCACTGCAACCCCCAGTGGATCTGTCTCACACCTAGTTATCCTGGAGTCAAGTATCATTTTTCACCTATAAGGGACCCACACTCTTTCCCATTATCCCCAATGAAGTTGGTCTTCCCATCTGAACCCCTTGTTGGCCTTAACCATTCTATCCCCAAGGAATCAGATTCCCATCTACAGACCTATTCCCCATGCAACTTCACACACATGGTGACCCACGCCTCAGTCCGTGCTACATGACCTTAAACTACACAGCCTTGTTCTAAGTGCATGACCCTAAACTGCATGGTCCAAACTATACGACAATAAACTATAGTGGAGGTCTAGCTGCACGACCTTAAACTGCATAGATCCAAACTATATGACCTACCCTAACCAATAGTACACGTCCTAGCTACATGACGTTAAAAGGCTCAGCACCCTGGTCCGCACTATATGACCTTAAACTTTATCGGAGGTCTAGTTGCACGACCTTAAACTGCATGGTTCAAGCTGCAGGACTCTAAACCGCATAGCCGTAGTCCAAGCTATATGACCTAAAACCACAATGCACATCTTGGCCGCATGACGTTAAACTGCTTAGCACATGTCCAGGAGGAATGACCTTAAAAAAGCCCCATCACATACGTGCACACTCCCTTTACGTGCATCTTCATACACGCCTTTCCTAACTGACCTGTCCGTGTGTGCACCATCTTCACCGACTCCCCAGTGAGTCCACCTTTCTTCATTACCATCATCCATCATTCCTCAGTGAGTCTTACCCATGCTCACAGGACGGCGAGCCATTCCACCATCTATACTCGTTGTCAGTTAGTGGGTCACCACTTTCCACCTTCCTTTCATATATTACCCATCTTTCTAGGTAGCCTCATGCCATCTCCCCAAAACGAGCTAAACTACCACCATACTTACTCCATGGCCTTCATAGACTGCCATTCATCTACACCGCAGTCCAGCTGTATGACCTTAAACTGTAGTGCACGTTCTAGTCGCATGATGTTAAACTGCTTCGCACAGGTCCAGAAGGCATGACCCTAAACACGCCTCCACAAAAAAATACAAATAAAAAATAACAGAAATAGTGTATATTAAGACAAGGAAATGCCAGGAGTAAAAATGACAGATGGGCATGGTCACAAAACCATGAGTAAGAGAGTTTCGTGAAAATAAAAAAAAACTGGCACGGTGAAAACCCCTAAAGGGCATCACGAGCAAAAATGGAAAAAAAGAGTGGAAATGGCTAAAAGGTCATGGGTAAAAGAGCCTAAATAAAAAGGAAGTCGGTGAAAACCATCTCTACAATGTTGTTTCCCAAGTTTAATTGAAAATCCGCAAAGGACGCTTGGATTAATAAACAGGGTGATGCAGCACTCGCCTCAATTAGCGGCTTCAGCCCAAACTCAAAAAGAAAATCATTGGTGTCACAATAACAGGACTAAAAAAACATACGAGCTTCAAGGAAAAGATTCCAATAGCCTGAGTCCATTTATAAGAAGGACTTGATGAGCAGAAGATTTTCCATGAAAGCAAGACAAGTCTCATGAAAAAGAGCATCATTTCTAAAAGGTTACTAACACACTCCAAAATGTTGAGGACGCCGCAAGAAAGCTAAGTCAGCCATGACTTTGGTGCAATAATCAAGATCAAAAGGTATCTTGATTGTCGGAACTGCACAACAGTGGCTAGGGGTTATACCCAAAGCTGGTCACCTCGATAAATTGAGGTACTCGCCAAGGAATAACTAGTGCACAAAGTAGACCACGTCAACAGAAGGCCCTTCAGCGCACCATTCACAAAATCCTCGAAACGTGGCTCAACACCAGAGGATACAAACAAACCCAGACCAAATGGGAACAATGCCCTGGGCTTGATTTTGATCAACGAGGTCCGAACAGAATCCTCAGCTATCACAATCACAACTACTCCCTTGAGGGTGAGGACTTCGACAAAATCCTTAAAAAAAAAGTCTCTTCTCCCCCTGAAAGTCTCCACGGATGTACCTGCGAACAATGCATGCCAACGTTTGAGCGTCCTAATTGTAGCATTGCATGAATCTCCTCTTGCATTCACGTGGTCCTATGGATAAGAAGAAAAAAGTAATAAATTGAAGAAATTTTTTTGAATGTTGCCCTTTTCACTTCTCTCGAAGCACAGCATTCAACAGGCCAAGCTGTTTGAACATATTTTTCAATACCTTGATCCCTGATGCGGAATAAATAGAAAGCAGGTCAATAAAGCCTTAACATACAGTGAAAATTTTGACAGTCTCAGAATTGTCATAGAATTGGTGACGATATTCATAAGCACTCCAAGAGGCCACCTGCTAAGTTTCATCGCAATCAGACATATCTAAGGCACTGAACACAAAGAAACAATTTCGAAAATATTGGCCTCTAGCACCCTGAAATGGACCTTGTAACTATAACAATATTTTTAGTACATAAAACTATTGTGAGACCACCGCTATTGGATCTGACACGGTCGAAAACCCCTATAAGTCAAGTTTCGGCTTAGCCGGGCACTCCAGGACAAAGTTATCGGTAAAATACCGAAAAGGGGTAGGCCACACACTAGTCCCGTGTCGCCACCTAGCACCAAAACACCATTAAAGGTAGTTGTTTTTATAGTCACGGACAGTGACTTTCGGGGCCCATATCTCACTCGTTTCGAGTCGGATCGCGTTCTTGTGAGCATGTTCGTCTCGTCAAGATGAGCGTTTTGATATGTGGTATGCCCTGTGTCGACATCAAAGCTGGGAGAAAAGCTAGAGAGAAGTTGTTGATCCGTGAAGAAGTTGTAGAAAATTCAGCATTGACACAAGCTTCACCCAAACGGCGAAATCGCAACGATCGCGTATCGGATCAACGCGAAACTAATTTAGTATGCGTAAGGTTAAGGGCTACCATTGTCCAAATCGCATACATGATGAACGGTTGGGTTTTGCGCACAAAGGCGACCAAGTGACCGTAAGTTCTGGTCGCTAAAAGCCTAAAGTTGTAAAATCATTATTCAGGCTCCAAATCACATCTTTTTTGTTCCCACGCGATCGTGACGGCATGCACAGTGCACTACAATGAAGAAATCATGAAAAAACATCGAGGAACGAGCACACTATCGATCCAAAGTTTTCAAGATTCATGTAAATTTCAAGTCTCATGATTGTGGCCTAGAAACACAATTTATGGCTCGAAGTTGGTATCAAATTGATCTCCATGCTAAGCCCTACAAGAAAACAATCGTCTTTCGATCAAACGGGCATCAAAGCAACCCCGGATCAGTCACCAAAGATCACGCAAGTTCTCGGGCAGCGGTAGGGACTGTTCTAGAAATCCATCTATTGTTAGGCAGCGGCAAAACAGTCCTTTTACACCCTATTTTCTTAATTTTCTTCAATTCAATTAAATTTTAATTATCATCAATTTAGCTAGTTTTTTGGTATCCACCCATGTTTGGGCCTAATTCTATATAAACATGCAAAGCCTAATCGTAAACAACCTTTGGTTCATTCTTCGCTCATTCAATTAAGATTTCAATTCTTGCTTGAGTTCGTGGGTGCATCTTGAAGAGAGAAGAAAAGGGCTGGTACCCCTCAATAAGGTAATTTTCTCTTCCTCCTCTTTTTTCTCTCATCTCTATCCCTATCTTTCTGTCTCCTCTTTTCTCTCTCATTTTTACCTCTCTCTTCTTCTTCTTTTCTCTCTCATCTCGGTCTCTCTCTCTTCTTCCTCTTTTCTCTCTCATCTCTATCTCTTTCTTTCTCCTGCCTCTTTTCTCTCATCTCTCCCTTTCTCTTTCCTGCTTTCATCTTTATCTCTTTCTCTCTCTTCCTCCTTTGGTCTATCTTGTCTCTCTTTCCCTGCTCCTCTTTCTTTCTCCATTCACGCATGGCAAACCTATCGTCTGGTGTGATGCCTTCCTGTTCATGAGATAGGAACAGTGAGTCGAGCCTTAACCTGGATGGCGGGCCAAGCCTCTTCAAAATTCTCTTTCTTCTCCTCTGTCACTGAGAGCGCAAGCTTTTCATCGCTTACATTTTCTCTCTCTTCTTTCTCTTCAATCATAAACGACGCAAGCCTATCGCTGTATGTGCTTTCTCTTTCATTCTTCTTTTTTGTCACAGATGGTGCAAGCCTAGCACCACCTGTGTTCTTTCTCTTTTCTCTTTCTTTTGACACAGCCGACACAAGCCTATTGTCGCCTATGTTTCTTCTCTCTCTCTCTTCTGCCACAGATGGTAGAAGCACATCGCTGCCTGTGCTCTTTTTTTGTCTTCTCCCTTTATGTCACAGCTGGTGGAGGACCATCGTCGTCTGAGTCTTTTCTCTACTTATCTCATTGTCATCTGCATCTGCCTTTACCTTTTCTTTTCCCTCTATCCTCTCTCATGCTCTTCTTCTCTTTTCCTTCTCTTTCTTCCCTTCTTTCTATTCTCTTCTTCTTCTCTTATCCTTCTTCGTTTGTTCCTCTCTCTAATCACTATTCTTTCGTTTGATTAAGAGGGGATGAGACTAGCAATTGTGTCTAACTAGTCGATATTGGTACTGTCGTCTACTAGTACTTTTGTTGAGCAGGTCTTGGACATAAAACCTTCATTGAACATGCTGCTAGGAAGACCGTGGCTGCATGAAAACCTCGTGGTCGTCTCTACACTCCACCAATGCCTAAAATTTTCGACTAAAAACGGCGCTGCGAAGGTATGTGTTGTACCCACTTATTTTCTCAATTATAGTAAACGTAACAGGAAGCTAGCCGTAGGGGTTAAGCTTGGAGAAATTCGATTCTCTTCCTTCGAGCAAGCCAATTGTGCTAGTTTATGCCTAGAGGCAGGGGACCCTGTTCCCCAAATCTTGCAAACTTTCGCATGAATGGATGACATTATCCATTGTCAACATCGATACGGTTTCGGGTCGCTCGAGGCTTGGCACATGCACTTCTCCTAAGGCTTCCAAACAAGCCAAGGCTTGGCGTAACGACCTAGATTTTCTAGGCTGAATAGTTTGCACAATATGAAAGGAGAGAAGGAAAGGGCGCGGCGATGGTGAAGAGCGCGCGACGATAGGAAGGAGAAGTGTGCAGCGATGGTAAAGAGCGCGCGACGATAGGAAGGAGGAGCGTACGACAATAGGAATGAGAGCGCAGGATGATAGGAAGGAGGAGCACGCGACGATAGGCAGGAGAACGTGCGGCGATAGGAAGGTGAAGTGCTCGACGATAGGAAGGAGAAGCACATGGCAATAGTGAAGAGCACGCGATGATAGTAAGCGCGGGGCGGGAGAAGAGAGCACGACAGTGTGAGCGCGGCAGCAAGAACGCAACGCCGTGAGTGAACAAGGGACATTGTCACGAATGTAAAGAGTAGCGACGTGCGAAGATAGGCCAGTGCCCTTCGTGTAGCCCCATGGGTGTTGTGTTTAGACCACTAGGAATGTTAGCGTAGGGTGGTCCTTGAGGGACTACCTCTTTTCCCTCTTTCCCCCTTTTTCTTTCCCTCTTCAACCGTCACCTCTTTGTTGCCACATCACCCCCCTTCACTTGCCACGTGGAGGTGGCTTGTTGCCACCTCTCCTTCCATCCTCCCACTAGCCATTTAACCCCCAATCCTCATCTCTCTCCTCTACCTCTCATTCTCATGCCATCTCTCTCTCTCTCATTGGGCATTTCACTTAGAACTTTCATGCAACACTTTGTGGCTTGAGGAATTGGTTAGAGCTTGGAAAA